>CACRXK020002149.1:0-45901 GCA_902702795.2 Paramuricea clavata
TTTTTGTTTAGATTTCTCACATGACATCGTTTTATAGAATATGCGCGATATAAATTTTAAATATTACTATTATTATTATTATTGTTTCAATTGGAGGTCCCAAACGGAATGAACAAAAAAAAATCAGAATGCCTTAGAACATGAGGCTGCTCTACTTGCTGACTGAAACCGCCGCACAAATCCCTTGCAGGGCGTGTTTTCTTACTTCGTCAAATTTGACCATCATTAACGTACAACTGTGTACAAACAAGACGCTCTATAGAGCGTTAACTCGCTGGGGCTATGTCTATAAATGTATCATAGAATAGTCGATCAGAACCAATCGCTTGAAAATTAATATACTGTAAAAGACAGCTACAGTATTTATACCAGTAATTTAGTAGAGTAGCGCTAACATTAGTAACATAAAGTTTTGCTGCCGCTACCTAGTACAGTTTACAGTGATATAGACAAGTATAATCAACTCGAATATACAGTTTAAAGTGAGCTAGACTTTATTGAGAAGAAATAGTACAGAAAGAGCTGACAGTTCAGTTAGCAATACTTGCAGATACGCGTTGAAGTACCAATTAAGCAATAAATGTATTTTACAGTATACATCGCATTGGAACAAAATTCTGAAACAATCTCTAGGACTATTTAAAGTTTAAATATTCAGTTTGCGTATGAATTACGATAATCAGGGAACAAATCATGCATTTATGATTTGAACAAACCAAATTTGGCAAGTTCTTTAATGGAACCATTTCTGTAAGCTTTTATAATGTTTATTTTTTTATGAAGCGTCGATAGTTCAATATTTCATTGATTTACCAGTACTCGGTCCAGTAGAGGAACTTGTGAAACTCGTATTTCAAAGAAATAACTTGTGTGAAATCGCCAAAAAATCTACTTCAATAGCAATATTAATTGAATAGTGTGCAAATTCAGGAACAATTTATAGCGTCCATTCCGGTCCGTGATTAGAATAGTAATTAATAGTCGACCATATTTCGTTGTATAAAGTGATGTGTTGAACAATTTTCTACAAAATAAAGAAATGAAGAATTACTGTAAGAAGGTTCCAGGTCTTACTTGAATATAAAAATACTTTACTGAGACATATACTATGCAGTGTGTCAATATATAAACATTTTAATTGGATTTGCCCCAGGAGCTACAATAAGCTCAGATACAGCGTATAGACAAGACCATTTGTTTGCGCCTTACTATTTGTGAACTAGATGACGATGTAATGTTAACCCATTAAGTGACAGCGCGCTCCCCTTGACGAGTAAAATCGTCTGCCATAAGACAGAGTAAGTGGGTCACATTGACTCTTAAAGGAGTGAATATAAATCCTATTACTCATTATACATAATCATAGGAAGATTAAGTATAAATCATAACTGCTATGGGACATACCTTAACATAATTGTTGATAATTTATCGAACTGCCCTTGTAGAAACAAACACTATTTAATTGCTATTTAATTCCTATTTTATTGGGCTATTTAATTCCTATTTATCAAAGTATTTATTTCCTATTTTCACTATTATTTTTTTTCGAGGTTTTTCCTATTTAAATTAGGGTAGAAAAGCTATTTTTTTCCTATCCAAGTGGAACCATATTTTTTTCCTATTCATGATATATTTCTAAACAAATACTTAATTGATGTACTCGAATAGAAATTAAATAGGTTTCAAATATGATAAAAATACAGCTATTTAAGGAAATTATTAAAAATAGTTAGTTTCGACATAGTTAATAAATATGTATGAAATAGTTAAAACATAGTGACAATATAGGTAAAAAATATGTAATAAATAGGTGAAATGTGTTTCAACAAAGTTTAAAATAGTCAATATATAAATAGTTCAAAAATAGTGAGATTGTAGTTTAAAAATAGATAATAAATAGTTCAAAAATAGTGATAATATAGTTTAAAAATAGATAATAAATAGTTCAAAAATAGTGATATTATAGTTTAAAAATAGATAAATAGTTAAAAAATAGTGACAATATAGTTTAAAAATAGATAATAAATAGTTCAAAAATAGTAATAATATAGTTTAAAAATAGATAATACATAGTTCAAAAATAGTGATAATATAGTTTAAAATAGCTAATAAATAGTTCAAAAATAGTGATAATATAGTTTAAAAATAGATAATACATAGTTCAAAAATAGTGATAATATAGTTTAAAAATAGATAATACACAGTTCAAAAATAGTGATAATATAGCTTAAAAATAGATAATAAATAGTTAAAATACATCCCAGCTTGTTAAAAATAGCTAATAAATAGTGGATATAATATTGCCCAAATAGATTAAAAATAGTAATAACATATTAAATAAATAGTTAAAATATGTCTTGTTAATACAGTTAGAATAGTTATTAAATATAGTGTATAGAAATACATATAGCCTATAAATATTTTTAAAATATATTATAAATACCAGTAGTTAAAAAATAGATAATAAAAAGTTAAAACATATAATGTAAATAGTCTTTAAATAAAATATAATTAGTAAAAGAAATTGAGAACAAGTGTAGAAGTGCTGAAACATCAGAGGCTATTACAGACCTACTTTAGTATTTATCGTCTATAAATGTCAGACAATTTTACTTATCAGTAGTTAGAGGTCTGTCAATAAATGAGTTAAAAATCTGTAGTTAGCAGTCTCTATGGTAGCCAAAGAGTTAAGTATACTGTATACATACAGTAACTTGGCTGGGGACTGGGCAGAAGAAAGCAAGAACATCATGTAACATCAAGAATAGGGCGAAGCTCGGCTGCAGCTAAGTTTAGAAAAAACATTTATATATGTGAATAATACCCTGAATATAGCTGGATATTTTTCAACTATCCAACATATATCCTGTATGTCGCTGGATAGCAAAAACATTCTATCTTGCACACCCCTACAAAGAACTTCAAGTAGGTAACATAAGAGGAAATTGCTCCTTTATAGGTGTTATAGGTAATAATTATTTAGCATGCCACAGTCGGTAAGTAAAATTGTCTACCATGAAATGTCAGAGTTAAATAATAATATCAAAGTACTTAAGTATAGGAAGTGTTATATGTCAACATGAAACATGGGCAGAGTCTAGCACTCAAGCTAGACACTTCAACTTTACAAATAAAATTGTCCGGCATTAGGCAAGATAACATTTAATAACAAAGTGCTGAATATTGGGCTCATTGGAGTGAAATGGGTAATTCCAAAAACAATCAAACCCTTGCCGGGGTGTCTGTAAAATATATAAAATGAAGCCCAAAGGTTATTACATATATTATTAAGCAGATCATGAAGACATGTGGTGTAACTAAATGTATTCATAAGTTTGAACAAGCAAACTAAAGACTGTATTAACTGTTTTCAGTTAATTAGGGACATGTCTATAATCAAGTTGCCACAAATGACAACAACACATCAAATTGATATTTTGATCTATTCTAAACTGACCCACCTATATATATGAATAAATATTGGAAACTTATGAAAGTACCAGTTAATTTGAAACCAGTCGATAAATTTTCTAGTCAAACCATGTTTAGCTGGGACATGCCTGGGTAGGCATATGAGAATTGAGTAGATGCCAAGCTATATTATTTTATACAAGAAACACTGGAATCTGGCAAATTATCTGTCATACACACTATACACAAAGGTCAAAGTATACTATTTGGCATTACAATAAACAACATTTAATATAAAGGCTGAGTCAAATGTAAGCCTTGCTATAAAACTAATGTTGTTTTAATTCAAATATTGTCGAAGCAAATTGAAATTTTAAGCTGGAACATGTGCTCAAAATTCACGAATGAAGATAGTAAATATTTCCTTTCAAAATTGCTCTATTTATAAATAAAACATAACAAAATTCTTACCTGGATGTCACCCAGTCATTCCTGATCTTTAATCTTTTAAATAAGTATTACTTTCGCTCAATAAATGCTCTGTATTTGAGTATTTCGAGCGGAAAGTTTAAACCCAAAAATTTTTAAATATGGTGGTGTGAATTGTGACGCTATCCCAGAAAGCTTTGCGCGCGTTGTTGGAAAATTAGGCACCAGCCTGTGAGTCTGTCAAAACCGCGCTCTTCGTGAGAATTTTTGGTGGTGTTTTGTCAAGAGACAAAATACCTACCTCCACAAAGACTATAAATATTTTTGTAAATATAATTTCAATGAACTCGATCATAAAAAACTCTAAAAATAAAAGTAAACATAGTTTAAAGATAGCTATTTATAATAGCCATTTGAAGAAACTTCGCCACAACTTTCTATGAATAGAAATCAAATAAATAGCTATTTAAGATCTATTTATTTTCCTATTTAGTAACTATTTTAACAATACTCAATAATAGCTCCCAAAATAAAAGCAAACATAGTTTAAAAATAGCTATTTAATAGCTATTTGGAACAAAGTTCGCCACAACATTCTATGAATAGGAATTAAATAGCTATTTAAGATCTATTTATTTTCCTATTTAATAACTATTTTAACAATGCTCAATAATAGCTCCAAAAAATAAAGGCAAACATAGTTTAAAAATAGCTATTTTATAGCTATTTTATAGCTATTTTGAACCAAAGTTTGCCACAACTTTCTATGAATAGGAATTAAATAGCTATTTAAGATCTATTTATTTTGCTATTTAATAAATGTGTTAAGAATGGCTCCAAAAAGATAAGCAAAAATAGTTTAAAAATAGCTTTTTAAAACTATTTTAACTGACTCGTTTGTCATGAATCGGAATTAAATAGCTATTTAAAAGCTATTTTATAGAGAGATTCCGTCAAATACTCTTTCAAATAGGATTTGAATACCTATTTAAAAGCTATTTTTTTGAAAAATATAAATACCATATATTTCAAATAGAGTGTAAATAGTCATATCCTATTTTATGAAATTTGATAAATAGTAATAAAATAGTCATATTTTTGAAAAAATACGGAAAAAATAGGGCTGCATAGAGAAAAAATAGGTATAAAATAGGTTATAAATATGTCGGATTCTACAAGGGTGTCTCATTTTAAACTTTCAGTCCTAAAAGAAAAACATTTTGAGTTATGTATTTGAGCGTACAGCGCGTTTGAGCTGTAGTTAAGTATAGTCAATGTACATGTTGCATCTATAGCTTCAATTAAAAAATTATTGAACATACCTTGTTTGCATGGAACTGCAGGAGACTGCTCACGTCAGTCTCTTTGGCGATCTACCAGAATCCCCCATTCCAGTCTCTCCCAGACTGGATTTTCATTTCAGCATTTTTTTAATATTCGATTATTTTTTCTGATGCAATTAAATAGTACGAGTTTAGTGAGTTATTTACCGAAACGTTATTGAAACTATAATTCTACATGTCAATTTTTTTAATGAAACAACTTGTCAAAATCTTACAGTTACTTTAACAGCCTCATGATCTGAATAATACACACTAACAACATTTGCTTCCACTTTATTGCTTATTGATAGTTTAACGTAAACTCGATCGAGAAGACTTCCGGAATAAACAAATGTTGGTGTATTTACAAGTTGCACATAATTTAAAGACTCGGCGAGCACTTTCAATGAAGAAATATTCTTTTCATTGAAGTAATCAATATTAAAATCTCCAAATATAACGTCAATATCCAAGCTAGTTGTTATGTAATCTAGGCAAGCTATGAATTGCTGAATGACACCTCCGTGCTTACGATAAAGCAGTAGACATGATAAGGTATTCCCACCGGAGTTATTAAGTAAAAATCGTAAACCATTTATTGAAGCGAAATATTCTGTATCACATAGGGTAATAGTGTCTTTGTAGCAAACAGCTAGACTTAAGAACTTGCCGAATTATGATCTTGTCTGTGTATAGAAAAATCGTCAAGGATTGAATTAATATCATCATTTGGTACACTGGTTAAAAGTTGAGTTTCTGTAAGGGCAAACACATCACATTTGGACAAGATTGGGTCATTACTTAGGTCAAGACTGTGTTTTTTAAATGATCTAATATTTAAAAGACAAATTGACACAGTTTCTGTGTTACATAAATCTGTTGTAATATGCGCGGGTGGAGACTCGAAGTTTCACGCAATCTCTCGTATTCTTCCTGGACTTTAGGATTAGCTCGAATATGTTTACTTTCAAGTGTTCTAAAATATGCCGGGCATTTAAGAGTGCATGTCAGTAAAAATCGAACATATGAGATATTTCGCGGCCACGACTGAAAAATCGATTTTGCTCAAATTTTGCCCAGATATACCTTATTATATCGGAAAATGCACCATATATTTTTTTAGCAGTGCATGCCCATGCAAGAGTTACAGGAAATTGCAATCTTTGCATTTCAGGAGATGATTGTTTTCCTGGTCTGACTTTAATTCTCGCCAATACAGGTTTGATAGGAACAAGATTGTTTTCTCTTGCAAAGCTACTGGACGAATTTCGTATAGCAGATACTCCAGCATTACTGTCATCAAATTTAACAAAAATTATGCAGGGTTTATTACTAACATTGTCAACAGAAACTTTTATTACTGTACCTAGCTGCCCATTAATTAGTCGATCGCTAATATCCACATTGGTTGTGAGCATAACTCTTGCATTTTCTTTGATTAGGATTTTAGTGTCAAGCCCTCCAGTTTCGGACCTTCCTTTAGACAACACTCTTTCGATATCTTGTTTTCTAACATGAGATGGGAATTGATCCAAAGCTTCTAAAACGTACTGTTGTGATTGAATTTGTTGTAGGTGATCAAAATTTTACTCATCTACTGGTGCATTTTCTGCAAAGATGTGTAATGCATGCGATGGATAATTTTCATCACCTGGAGTTATTGTTCTCGATTGAATACATGCACCTGATATCATCGTCTGTATCTGAAGCGGTGCGCACTCTATTTAATAGTTGAGTGAAGGCGAGGTCATTTTTTTGTCTCATGATCTGTGTTAGTTCTGCCATTTTAAAGGCATGCATGGATGGTATAGATTGAATGTATCATTCTTATAATTTGAACACTTTGTTGCACTTCGAATTGGTGGTAGCTGAAAGAAATCTCCAAAAACAAGTACACCGATTGCTGCAAAAAGTTCACTATTAGGTGTAACAAGTATTTCTTTCAATCTTTGGTCAATATGCAGCAGACCCATGTTTGAGACCATTGATATTTCATCAATTATGATTAGTTTCAATTTAGCCAAAGACAATCTCATTTGTGTTCGTCTCTGGTCAGACATTGCAGGTACAGTATTCCCACATTCTCTTGGAATTACTAGAGCAGTGTTTACGATTGTTCCGTTGATATTTATGGCAGCTACACCAGTTGGAGCTATTAGCAATACAGAAGGTAATTCAGGGTTCATTGGATCATGTCTAAATGTTTTTGTAACAGTTTGATATATAGCTTTAATTAAGTGTGATTTCCTTGAACCTCCACCTCCAGTAACAAAAACATGTATCGGATCTACCTTAGATGGTTTAAGGGTGTTTAGGTTGGCCATCTTATTTCTACACCACCAAAGAACTACGTCATATGCATAACGTTGTTTGTTGTTCAATGATCTTACAGTTTTTCGTAGATCGTCGTCACTGATTTGTTAGGGTTGATTATAAGAACTTAATCCAGAAGATGGTAGAACTGATTCAGGATTTGATGCAAGATGTTGTGGCAACGATTCGTTAAAAGACTCGGTTTCATCAGAATGGTCAGGCAAACTCTGTCGTAAGTCGTCGTTTTCCTGGTCATTTATTGGATCATAGGAGTGCGTTGGTACGCCATCAAAATTTTGCAAACTTTCTAGTGCTTCATTAATTGCATCACCATCTGGCTCAAATATTTCTTCGTTGCGCTGTACTACCTCTTGAACATCTGGCTCATAAAACTTAGATATGTATGTCTGGTCTTCGCCAAAGAGTTCCTGCTCATTACGCCACGGAAAATACAACATGAGAAGGTGGTGAAAATATTTTTCAGGCTCTTTTCTTTTGTTTGGAGTGTGATATCGAACGACAGCTTTAATTTTTCTGCACTTCATAATTTCTTTGCTATTTGCAAATTATATTCGATCGGGAAGTCCAGAGTTATGATTTTCGATATTTTGAGATTCCATGAAGTCACGGCTTAACACTTCAGGTTGAGAATCAGAGACTTCGATCGTTAAAATCACTTTTGTGATCATTGAAATAGTGAGCAGCAAATAAGGCTAAACACATATCATTAACGACAGGAATGTTTTTCGGTCTGTCATTGTAACGGACAATAATGTTAGACTTTAAAATATCAGTACTATCGTCATCTACTCATCAAGTTCTTGTTGTTTCTTCGCAAATCTAACGCGATTTTCAGCAAAATCCGTGCTAACAAAGAGGGTTTTCGGGAATATTTTTCTTAACCAAAGTTCAGTTGCATACAACTGGAAACGTATTCTTGAGCACTGACTTCACGAGTCGAGAGAAATGCTGCACCTATTCTTCTTAGGTCATCTCTTACATTTAAGTTGGCTTGTTTAGCTTCTTTTGCTGCATTTATGATGGCTTGAGAACATTCAGTTTCATCCTTTGTAAAGTAAGAACAAACGTATGTTATGTGATACACTTGTAATGATTAAACACTGGTTGCAAGTCAACATTTGCGGCAAATCCTTTTAACCCAGCAACAAAGTAATTGTTGATAAAACAACTGTTTATTGATCGTTTCAGGTACAATTCATAGTCAGAGTCTGGAGCTAATGATATAGCCCATTGATAGTCTTGCTCTGTAATATGTATATCATTTAGGATGTCAGTTGGAGTTGCATATGGATCATAAGTGGGTTTGCTTGGATTTAGCTCATCATCAATTTTTTGTTTAACATTAGACAAAATTTCCTTTCGTCTGGTTAGAATATTGGATTTAATCTATTCATCCATATCTTCAGCCAGAGGTTCAGCAACAATTGTTCTGTCAGTAAAAAACTGTCCAAAGTTAAATCTACATGCAACGTTCTTATACTTTCTACAGGTTTTACTGTGATTATGTGTCTGGTATGTTTTCATGAAGTCATAAAGTTGAGGATCTGTTTTTTTGTCTGGGAGGTATGCTTGAACATGTTGGTCAATGTAATCTATATATGCATCTTTTGTATCATTCGTTAAGTCTGGACAATCAGATGTCCATATTATAAGGCATGCAAATGTGGTGAACCTCTCATTTGAAATTCAATACGGAGTGCATAGTATACAATCTTGCCAACTGGGTTTGCATTTGTAAGCAAAACATCCCTAAAAAATGTTTCGACTCAATACTGGAAATGTTTAGCTGCAATAACTGGACTTAAATTTAACATTGAGCATCGCTCATGATAGGACAGAGCGTCCACTTCTTCATCTGTCATATTGTTTCCTTTGCTTTTTGCAATTACCTGAAATAGCTCAGTCCATCTTAAGTCTGCACATGAAAGTGTCATAAACCATGTTGGTATTCCCAGTTGTTTAACCATTGCTACCATTTCATACATTAATTTTTGCTAGTAAGGAGGTGAGCCAGGAATTTGCCGTAAAAACAAATATGCTTGATCTTGAAAAAGAAGATTTTGAAAGGCTTGACTGTTTGATTTCAATTGTGATGCTGTGACTAACTGCCCATGTATTTTTTTAAGAGCTATATTTATGCTATCATGGATGTTTTTCTGTTCCATAATGAATTGTGCAAAGAATAGATACTCTGGATTGGTTGCAAATTTCCCACTATAATGCAAGAGGCGAGCATTGAAATTTTTTATCGGAGGTAATTTTATGTCTTGTTCAAAGGTGTATCCAAATCGTCCTTTTGGAAAGAGTACTGGAAATGAAAGTTCCTCACAAAGTTTGTCAGTCATCAATGATACTGGGTGTTTACCTTCACCTGGTGCAATGTTGAAAATTTCTCTACCTGTTGAATTAGGCCTATCACAGTTTCTATTGTCCACGTTTACAGGATAATTTGGCAAGATGGATTGAAGACAGGTTTCAATTGCAGCTGAACGGTGTCCATTTAATGGATCATCTTGTTCTTCAGCATCTTCATTAAGAAGTTCTCTATTTACATTAGTTTGCAAATGCTCGTCTATACTTTCTACTTCTGCAGCAGGACAGTTCAAATTAGTCAACTCTGAGCTGATGTTTTCACATTGAACTTCAATGTTTCTATATAACGGATTGTTTGCTATAAGCCAGTTTAATGCACTAATTACAAACTGAGGGCGAACTGCTTGAAAGTAAACATGACCTCTGAATTGAAGTTTCCTTTTTAATTTAAGTAAAATTATCCCAGATCTGTAAGGTGGCCTGGGAAGAACATCGCATGTTTTACTACATTCAACTGGTACGTTACATATTGCACCTTTAATTTTTCTTTGTTGTCCTTTCGGCATTATTACAATTTTTTCAAAAACTATTCTCTAGGCAACAAGAAGTTGTTAGAGTTAACTTGTTGTTTTACTAATGGATCCATTGTTTTGTATTTCATCTGCTTTGTTTCTAGCTTCTGTTTCTTTAGACCAGGTTCAAAGAAGTCATTTAGATAGTTTTGCCTGTCGTTTTTCATAATCCTTTTTCTTTCACAGTTACTCAATTCAGAAAAACAAGACAAAAATTGAATTTCATAATTAATTGACAATTTCATCTTTGATTTTGGTGGTTGCTAGTTTAAAGATAAAATCGACTAAAGTATGCTTGTCTTTCATGTTTTTAATGTAATGTGTAGTACATGTAGGTGAGCTATCATCATCATCATCACCATCATATGCTAATATTGAGTATGACATATTCTTAAATTATGTATTTCGAAAGATGCAAGAAATACAATAATCTCCAAACCAAATTAAAAACCCTGTGTTTTCATTAGTATGACAAGTAAGGCTTTCAATGTGCAGTTTGCTTTTTGCTTTGTCATAAACTACTCCTTGAATATTAGCTTGCAATTTTACATGTACTTCAGTTCCACATATTTCAACTTTTTGAAGTATTTCACGAGATGTATTTATCCCAGTGTTGTTATACAAAGTAGTGCCAGAGTAAACAACTGCGGCCACTGTATTGGAATCCCAGTAATTACAAGGTTTAATAATAGAATAACAAATCGAGTATAATGAAATCGCACAGCATTGTCTACATAAAAAAGAAACATCAGTACTTTTAGATTCTCCCGAGGCGTTACCTGACAGGGCAGAATTTCTAATGCCGTTGCTTAAGTTCGGGTCACCATTGGCTTGTACTTATTCAGTATTTATTCCCCTTAGCTCAAATTGGTTGTTTGCACTGTATAAAGACTGGAAATACAGAATTACATTGTTGATATTTGGTGCCTCCAACAACACACATGTACCTTGTGGATGACTTCTGCCATAAATATCTCTTGAATGAGAGTAAAAAATTTTATACTTGCCATCATTGGTGGAAAATATGCAAACAGCATTGGAGTCAATTGTTAAAATGAATGCAGAATAGTTTTTAGCCAGGAGCAATTCAAATGATCTGTGAGATGGAACACAGTACTGAAACCCTTCAATAGAACAGTCTCCAATTACGTTACCGCTATAGCTCTCACTGTACTCAAAAATATAATCTGTGACAAATAGTGTAAGTTGTGAAGGCAATTCTGTAAACAATAAAAATGATTTGTTTGTGTGATGTTACTCTGAGTGTATATCCACACCGGGCAGGCTTGAAAAAATATGCCTGGCCACGGCGGGATTCGAACCTACGACCTTTAGAATACTAGCACAATGCTCTTCCAACTGAGCTACGCGGTCAGGACGGTTCGAGTAAGCGATATTTTGGAACTGAATCTAGTTCCTTCGATATCAGTGTAATCTAATCTTTATGAAATCTGCTGTGTTGGTGTAATGTACTCAGGTGAATAAGATGTTTGTGTGATGTTACTCTGAGTGTATATCCACACCGGGCAGGCTTGAAAAATATGCCTGGCCACGGCGGGATTCGAACCTACGACCTTTGGAATACTAGCCCAATGCTCTTCCAACTGAGCTACGCGGTCAGGACGGTTCGAGTAAGCGATATTTCGGAACTGAGTCTAGTTCCTTCGATATCAGTGTAATCTAATATTTATGAAATCTGCTGTGTTGGTAGGTAGTATTCCAAAGGTGAATAAGATGTTTGTGTGATGTAGCTCAGTTGGAAGAGCATTGGGCTAGTATTCCAAAGGTCGTAGGTTCGAATCCCGCCGTGGCCAGGCATATTTTTCAAGCCTGCCCGGTGTGGATATACACTCAGAGTAACATCACACAAACATCTTATTCACCTGAGTACATTACAGCAACACAGCAGATTTCATAAATAAAAATGATTGCCGTGCTAAACATGATACATGTAAGTTTGAATATAGTTCATTACTAATATTCATTACGTTAACCAGGTCTTGTGGTGAGCATAAGTTCTGTTTTTTGTTGTATATAAGGGCACATAAACACATTGCTAAACATTGCTGTCCTGTTGTTTCTCCAAATATAATTTGATTACCTTGGCTATATGGTGCACTGATTGTCTTGCTGGGATCAATATAGAATACGGGTCCAGGATTTGTTTCAATATCTGTAGCTACATAATGCTGACTGACAGACATTCTCTAAGTGTTTGACATTTTTGAATACCTGTTGTGCATATAAATCATGAGTCGAACCTGATAAATAGAATATATCTGCAAGAATTCCTTCACAAATATAAAATTTTGAATCTTTTGCTGAAAGGTTTGTCCGGCATTTCCTGCGAACCTTCTTTGGGCAGTAAACATCAGGCATACACTTCATCCTAATGTCTTGACAATGCTTAATATTCTCTACTATATAATGAAGATGAGAGGATCTGCGTACAGACCTTTTGATGTTATGTCTGAGACGTTTTCTCAACAGTCGATTTTTTCCAAACTTCCTAGTTAACCATTTTACCTGTATTCTACTGGGTTCACGGTCACGGTGACGTAAATGGCAACCAGTGGTAGTAAAGTCAGAAACATGGTTTGTGTGCAGACATTATAAAATAATGCATGTCGTGATCGCACTGGGAGTTTCTTTATACGCATGGGATTGTGTTTTGACAGACCTGTTATTTCAATATTCTGGTTATTCAATTTCTGAACTACAGTTGTTAGATATATTTATACCCGGCATACATTGATCTGTGGACACATTCTTGTTTTCCTTAAAATTGTTGGGAAATTCTTGATTTTTGTCTGTTCAGACGATTTCGCATTGTCCATGTCCTTTGTAGTCTTTCTACTGGCGGCCATGTTGACCATATGCTCGTTGACAGTACAGCAACTTTATTGTGAGTATTTTTTTTTTATATTTGTCTGTGTATTTATATTCGTCATTTCAGTAGTATTTTTTATTTCAGTGGTACTTTTGATTCCACTGGTACTTTTGATTTCAGTAATACTTTTGTCATATTATTGGCAACTTTTTGTATAACATTTTTGGCAATTTCTGGAATGTATTGTGGATTCGTGGATAATCGACCCGGTTCGAAATCGCTCAGCATCTTTTAGTGTAGGTCTACCACGAATAGGTGCAGAGTCATGCGAGGTGAGCGTATTTGAAATTAAATCACATTCACTTACCGTAAAATCGTCGAAAGATTTTTTCCCAAAATACGAGCCAAAATATCGCAAAATATAAAGAAGCGCAGCCAAACGTAAACTTGCGATTTGCGAAAGTTGCTGTTTCCATGTCAATTTTGGTAAAATTCCTTGTAAAATTGTTCAATTTTTTTCAATTTTCCCGAATTTTCCTCAAAACGCAAGGTTATTTATGGATAATATGGGTAAAAATTAGCAGGAGTCGTATGGATAATTTGGGTAAAAATTGGCAGCTCATTAATATTCTATTTTGTGACTAACGACGACGATTGGAGATCCACTATTGCTGATCCAATAAAAATGTGAGCCGAAACCTATAGTCTGCAGGGCACAGTTGCCCTAGCGAGTAATTAAACTCTTTGACGACAGTACGGTTTCGCATTAGATTACGACTTAATTTTTCTATTGTAATTATCTCGGCGAGTATTTACACCCCTTTTAAATAAAGGCCACCATTGAAATCCTCGCAAAATAACCTTTCGAACGGGGGGTGAAGTGCCGTCAAAACATTACACAAACCGAAACAATCATATATTTACTCACCGCTTGGCCAAAGATTCTAAATTTCATAGCCAGAAAATCTTGAATATCTCTTGAACTCTTGGGAATTCCCACAAGTCAATCAGAGTGAAATATTTCTTGTATTCAAGCGCTTTCGTGTACAAAATTTCGTTAGAATACGGGGAGTAGAAATATTTATTTTGAATTTTTCAAGATGTCGGGTTTTACTCGCACGCGCGTACATTGCGCAATAATTGGCCAATAAGAAGCTCCTGTGGCCGGGATGACGTCAAACTCACCTTCCGAATCCATTGTTGGCCTTTGCAGGGTCATACAATACAAACGTCGCATTGTTTTGACGTTTTTTGTCGTATTTCCGGTTGGGATTAACTCACTTCGAGCTTACAGTCGGACAAGAAATGGAAATATATTGATACTAGAAGTTACTATCACAAGGAAAATGCTGAATCACCCCCAAGGGATCAAAGGCAGCATGCGCAGTTTGCTGAATAAGGGGCTGTTTTTATGATCCCGCTTTACCAGGATGAGATATGAGGCGGGATGATTTCAGTGGCGCCATGGGACCCTTGTTTTTTTGTTGGGTTTTTTTGGGGGGGGGTACAAGGGCAGTACTTTTCCAAAAAAACAAAAAAAATTTTCCGGACAACAACATGGTAAAACTCTCCCCCCCCCGTCGACAACTTTTTTGGTGAAAAAAATTTTCCGGACAATAACATTACAATTGCTTTCGTAGCATTTTCCCCGATTTTGGTAGCATTTTTTTCGATACTTCAGCACTAAGATTCCGACAACATTGACAATTTTCCGACGGGTCTCAACAATAGGGGGGACTGCCCCCCCCCCCAGCCAGCGCCACTGGATGATTTAGATGTATTTAAATAAGTCACGGTGTACACTTCAACAATAGTTACCCCTTGATATAGCAATAGTTACCTGTAAATTGAAAGGTTGTTCAAGCAGCAATAATAATCTTCTTGAACTAAAGATCTGCTCTACAACATTTGAGTTTTGTTAACCAGCATTTGGACTTTCGATTAGCATATGGACATATTTCAATACATCTAAATCATCCCACATTCCATCATGTAAACAGCCCTTAAGATGCCTGTTCAAGAGGTAGGAAAAGTGCAATTTGAATACCAAACACCTTGTACAAAGTAGAAGGTCAGCTAAATATTCTAATTCTACTTTCTTGGCATGCCATGGGCGATTTTATATGAATTCTTTCAATACTTATAACTTCTTGCTTTTGTATGTATATTTATAATTACTGTCAGCACTGGTGAAGCTAGTCTCCTATGCAGACCTACTTTAGCGGGTTTGGGCCCCCACGTACGTGAGGGCACAGCCCGCTAAGTAGATATGCGTAGGAGGCTATGGTGAAGCTAGCCGTAGTAACAGCTAGGTCATGCTATGGTATTTAATGATTTGCATTGCAGGTCTATTAGCATCAGTGGCGTAGTCAGCCTGAGTATACGTATTTGCTCCTGCTATGCAAATATTTCTGTGTTCATAGACTGTAAAAACAATGTCAATGAATTTCTAAAGAAATGAATAATGATAATCCTTTGAAATTTACATAGCAGGCGTAAATTTTCTGGTTGGCTACGCTACTGATTAGCATACAATGACCAGTTGCCACGGCTAGCTTGCCACTCCATAATGTAGAATAATAGTCAAAATACCATATATATGTACGTATAAACAATAATAATACTTAAATGAATCATTGGACACAAAGAATTTAATAACAATTTCATATATAGAAATACTAAGTCCGTTTTTGTCCCAATTATTGTTTTAATGGCACCTTCAAGGCTACCTCTATTGCAGAACAACTGAACAATCTGTTGATGATAGACAAAATCTATTTGTCAACATTTTTGTTTAATACGTCAGCTTCAGATGGCACCATTCATTTGTAAAGACTAAGATTGTACACAGTCAGAACTGCAAAACTATATAGGAAAGAAATTGTGAGCATTATCAAAAAAATAGTATATCCTGAAATGTGGTGGTGACACAGCCAGGGGCCAGTTGTTCAAAGTTGGGTTAGCACTAACCCTCGGTTAAAATTTAACCCGCTGTTTTGGTTTGTGTATTTCTGCGCGTCTGTTTATTTCAAAACTTCAGAGAAGTAAACTCCTATCGATCCAGACAACATCTCTGAAGAAATATTCCCAATTTCATAGACAAGCTGTCAGAAAGTTTGCTCTGAATTTTATCTTAACCTGGGTTTAAGCTAACCCAGCTTTGAACAACCGGCTCCAGGTGAATACATGAATGAAGGCCGGTAGGATTATTTCGTATTGTGCTAACAATGGACATATCTCAGAGGTATATTTTTAGGGGACGATTTCATGGCCGAGTTGTCCCGGCTAAGCGAGTTGACTCGCTTTGCCGAGTTGACCCGCTTCCTATATGTATTGTCTATTATTTTGACATTTCGATTACATGCAAAGCGAGTTGTCCAGCCTTGCTGGGACCGCGGCTGTAGCTTGCCGAGTCAACTCGCTTAGCCGGGACAGAAATTGCCCACACATCCCATGTAATCGCTTTTTGCCGAGTTGGCTTCGCAAAGCGGGCTGAAAACCACACTTATGCATGTTTTAACAACAATCCACACTGGGTTGCTATAGAGTATAGGATAACAGGAATATATTTATAATATTCTGCATGATGAATATGCTACATTAATAAATGAAATATATTTAAAGTTAAATTTAACCGTAGAGCTAAACATTCATAGCCATGGGTTCATTTTAATATGTATGATAGACTATGTTTTAGGCTAGTACACATAGACATTTTCATTAATATATATATATATATATATATATATATATATATATATATTATATATATATATATATATATATATATATATATATATATATATATATATATATATATATATATATATATATATATATATATATATATATATACTCAATATTGAATTTGTGCGTAGTGAACTAGAGTGCTCAACACCAATAAATCAGTAGAGCAAATAAAAAGAAAAAACAACAAATTTCAATCTTAAAATTTTATTTCATCGCCACACAGTGTTTCACGTACAGCGTACGATCATCAGGCGATTGATGTTAATTATCTCGCAATAAATTACAACGGTTTACGCTGACGCGCTTAGATTGCTGACGCAAGAATTTAAACGATTGTGTTTACTTGCGCGCGCGCGTTTGAAATTAGAAGCTTTATAACTGTTCCTATGCCTACACTTGCTAAACAATTCAGATCTTATATTCAATGTATTAATTTTGTCCGATAACATAATCATTCTTTTTTCCTCGGTGCACAGAGAACAAACTTTCATTCCTGGGCAAACGGCTGGAACTTGCTTCATGACCGACCAATTTATTCGGAATGATTTGTTCTGCGATTTAAGACCCCAAGCATATTTCGAAAGTTCCGTCTCTGTCGAATAGCGCTCATTGTTCAATGATTTCAAATGATTGCTATATCGTAGCTTGAAAGGACTCTAGTTCACTACGCACAAATTCAATATTGAATATATATATATATATATATATATATATATATATATATATATATATATATATATATATATATATATATATCTATATCTATATCTATATCTACAGGGTGTATTAAAAAAAACGGAGTCCATTTTTTGTACTTAATAACTATCGGCCTACTATATTTAATAAAACGGTTTTAGGCTTATTTTAAGGCCTGCTCATTTATCTTTCGAACAAATGGTCATCCGTGTCTTTAGTGCAAGTAATAACTGCACAGGAGAAAATTTAGTAAAACCTATAATTTTTAGATGCCGCGCTTAATTATACAAATTTACTATGATATTCCATGGTCGGTTACAATGTTTGAATTTTCTTGTTCAAACTTTATTGTTCTTGTTGCCACATCAGAAAAACTAGTAAAACTTGTTAAAAACATTCTAAAAGAGATTAGGTTGTTTTATTTATTTCAAAATCCTAAATTATTTCCAGAAATCATCAAAACAATCTTATGTCCATGCATCGTCCGAACTAACGCCATCGAATCGGGCGCAATGTAAAAATAAATTAGCAAGTTGACGGCAAGCTAAAACACGCTTCAGCTGGGAATATAAACGCATTTGAAGTCAGCAAGTGAATTTAAAATAGTGTATTGGAAGCCTTTATTACTTAGTTTTTACAAGCTATTGCCAAAATGCCTCAATTTGCTCGTTTTATTGACAAAATAAGTTATTTTCATCAAGTACCGATGTGTTATTGCATCTCAAATTTTTGACTCTCCAATCGCAATCACTTAAAATACTATTATTTACGAACTACTGGATTAAATTTACGAAACAACACATCGTTGGAAAGCTGAATGTCTACGCTTTAAAACAAATGTAAACCTGAACGTTTTACTCTAATATTCGTTTCGAAGTTTATATTTGAAACGAGGACTCCGTTTTTTATGATACACCCTGTATATCTATATCTATATATATATCTATATATATATATATATATATATATATATATAATATATATATATATATATATATATATATATATATATATATATATATATATATATATATATATATATATATATATTGAGCTTAAAAGAAAAGAAAAAATTGAGCAAATTGACATACCTCTAAACGATCTCCCTTTCTCACAAAACTTGAATATAAGGCCAGTATTTATACAAAGCATGTCTTTGCTTCGCTCATGACCTCATGTTAAAACGACTACAAAGCTCGCTGATCGAAATATTTTTAAACGCCATATTTGGTACATCGTTCACAGTCACTAAACAAAGTATTCGGCAGTCATCGATTTGCTATTGTGAACTCCTGGGGTATGATAATGCTTCAATGTAAATTCCTTACTGCTACGTCATAATATGACGTCACAACTGCCGACACAAAATCGAGATACGCTTCAAGTTTATAATACTGTTGGCGGGAAATTCAACTGCGCAATAACACATCGTCAAGAATAGGAGGCTGCCTTCGGCAGCAAAAAGATACAGGCTTGAAAATAACACTTTAAATAGTGTTTTTGATGAGGATTCGAACAAGACTATTAGAAAGACGATATATATGTTCAAAGGGGCCGAAGTTATTTTCGGCGAAAGGTATGGCTAGTTTATATTTTTGTTCAGACAATTGCGTAATTTGATACAATATGATCATGTTTAACTTCAAAGGTCCATAAATCGCTACAATGTTGATAATGACTATAACTATAGAGAGGAATTAGTTGAATCCTTTATTTCTTAATCTAATGGTGGTATTTCTATCTTCGTAGCATATGCACTGAACCGAAGATATGAAAACAGAAAGCCATCAACCGCGCGAGGATGAATGAACTGCGATATGTCGTCAAAGTCACCTAGTCAAAAATTGGATACAACTATGATCTACCATGCATAATATCGAACTTGCAAAAATTCACCTGCGCTCGTTTACAGTGTAGTACTTAATATTTTCCATACCTTTTTCTAGCGATTGGTTTAGTTCCTCTCCAACTGGTGTAGCAAGTTGCTGTACATCTTCATTTTCGTTTAGCTGATTCGGTACAAACGGTATATCAAGTTGCTCTTGCGGTGTGGCAATTTCTTCATTTTCGTTCAACTGAATCGAAAGAACCGATATGCCAAGCTGTTCCCCATATTCTTCTCCGTACCAAACCAACAATTCAGCACCTGCTTCAATTTCTTTATAGACTCGGTAGTAAACATCTCCGTGGTATTGGAAGGCGAGGAGGTTTTGTTCTTCTTCGTTCCGTGCGCAGTTGACGAAACGTAGCCAGTTGCTTTGCGAAGGATCTATTGCATCTATAACATGAGTTGTTTTTCCACCTTGGACAATCTGAATTAAAAGTAGTGATTCCATGATTTCTTGAACAAAGGAGTCTCTCTCCCGATACAATTTGACGCGATTAGGGGTGATCAGAGCGATCACGCGACTAAGATTGGCCAGAAAAATACAAAATTGTTAAATTAAAATAGCAGTCCAGTTATCAAACTTCGCGCAGTGTAATGTGTTGAAAGTTTAACAGTCCAGTTTTGAAATATCATTCAGTAGCAAGGCCTTCGAACATGAACGCGCAGAAAAGCGGTCTTACGCATGAGTCCAGCTTGATTGGCTATCTCGATTTTTGCACGATCTGTGGGGAGTTCTGATCGCTAAAGCGACCAGGGGCTCGAATACAGGCTATCCGATTGGCTAATTCAAAACAATCCTGAATTCCCATTGGCTGGATTTTTTTGATCGATCATACCGTTCAGGCTTTATTAGTGCACGAAAAGGTCTATGACGTTCTGGCCCTTTCTGATCGCTACTTTGTGCTTGACCGCAAATTATTAAAGTTCAATGGGAAGATTTACTATCAGAAATTCTGAACTAATACTAGCCATGTCTGTTAGTATTTACGAAACCGTAAAGGCTGCTTTAGAGAAGGACGATCGACAAAATGTCAAAGATATTGAAGCTGATTTAAACAAGCGAGTAACAGTGTACCGAATCTCTCTATTAAAGATTTATTGAGCGTTGTGAATAACATAAGCCTCGACATAAAGGCAGTTTCAGTGTGTTTATACATTGTTTATGCTTCTTGTGACATGTGGACTTTATATATTAATCAGATAGCTACTTAATAACACTGTATTATTTATACCTAGCCTATTTTAGTCATTTTAATTAATTAAACTACAAGAACACGACAATGTAGCATGGCCTTGTGTAATACGATCTCTACATCATGTACACAACAAGTAAAGTGGATCATGTTGCCATTGAAAATACTTATTCATGGCGAATAAGTATATTCTGCTACGAATGAAACTCGAGGAGCAGTGAATTAAACGTGGAATTTCTCTTCCTATATTGCATCACTATACATCACCTATATTGCAAAATTTTTTGACCATCCATGTCAAAGCAAATAATATGCGATTAAATAACAATTTTTAAAACGTCAAGTCATCCTTGTCAATCTATTTCTCGATGAGAATTGGATATCTGTTTGATATTGGGCGAAAAAGCAATTTTAAGTTACATTTTTTCGTAAACAGAACATATATAAAAAATATTAATTTGCTTGGCAAACCCCCCCCCAATACGTACGTACGAAAAATCCTAAATCCTAGACTAACGTACGAAAAATCCTAGATCCGCCCCTGTTCGAAAATTATATTGAAACGATGAAGACACAAAAAATAGTAGGTACCAAGGAATGGGGATATTCTCATCAATTTATCATCAAATTCCGAGCGCTTTTAGACAAATAAATTAGTGACTATCAAATCTCATTCACATGCAATGAATGAATTTGTTTACTGACCTTGATGATCGTTATCAATAGGCCACTCTCACCGTTTGTAACGAACTGTCAGATAGGCAGTTATCCTATTTCCTCCCCTTCGATGATGACGTAATAGCTCAGTGGCTCCACAAACATGTTAGGAAAAGATAATTTGCTCTGACGGCTTGGGCTTCCCAGTCTATACTAGTTTTGGAATTTTATGCTTCAAGCAATCCTCGCATTTGATAAAAAAATGCTCAAATTGTGCTCATTTTTCAAAATTATGCTCCTGTGGTTTGAAAAGTGCTTTGATTCAATTTGAAGAAATATATTCAATATAAAGCAACAGTTGTGTTTGACATCAACTGACCAAAGTGAAAAATTAACATTACGGGGCTCGAAATAGGAAAAGAATATGCCCAGCCACACCATAGGCTGATAGGCAGCCCAATAGCTAGGAGTGTTAAATATTTGACCAAAATATTTAAAACTTTAAATAAAACGATTTAATAAAAATTATGTCGAAAGTGTTTAGATAATCGGTGGGCATTTCTGCAGTTCTGGTCGCGTGCTAAGTTCTACGTCTCTCACTGGATATTGGCTAATAATATTTTAATGACCATCGGCAATATCTCAATCTATACTTGACAAAGCGACATCCAGATCAATAATTCTTTTAAGAACTTTAAAAAATCCCTTGATCGAATTACATTGTATTGGTTTTTACTACATACAGTATCTAAAGGAAAGTTTTCTGCAAGCGTAAATTAAACTATGGTCACTAATTCCTATACATGCAAAAAATGTTTTCGGGATTAGTTACAAGTGCAACATCCAAGAGAGACGCTGTGATATCTGTAATTCGCGTAGGATGATCAATCATCTGTGTTGGTTGGAATAAATTTACTATCTCATTAAATCTTTTTGTGTGATTATTTGAATTATCTCGTAACAGATCTAAATTAGAATCACCTATGCAATAATTTGTTCTTGATGTTCACTATCAAAGATTTTGAAATAGTGTTTCAATTTCGTTATTTAAGAGTTCGATTGGCGAATTTGGCGGTCTATAAACAGATGCAATTAAAATGGGTTTGGATTTTGGCATAGTAAGCTTCGAGACAAACACCCTCAACATCAACCTCGCAAGCCAGGGTCTTTTACTTCAGCACGGCGCTACAGCATAGACCCCGGTTCCCTCTGCTCACGTGAACTCCTAAAAATTAGGCAACAAGAAGTCCTAGGGAAGGGTGGTTGGAATGTGATGTTGTAATTTACAACTTCCGGTTAAATGTTGTGTTTGCAAGGTCCGCCGAGAAGTGACTGTAAAGCTATGAGAAGTGACTTCAACTGTAATATACCAAAACGTTCAATATGTATTATCTTTCTTATTTGTCTGCAGTTTTCTATCATAAATATTTTGTCCTTTGGCGTGTATATACTGGCAATTTTTCCAACTGGTAATATGGCGAGTCGCTGATTTTCCAGCTTTTGCCCTTGATGCTTTTCGCTAAAAGAGCGTTAAAAGAACGTCCAACTCATGGCGTTTGTGTAAATGAGTAATGCTGCTCCTCGTTACAGTATATCGCGAACGCGCCTTTGATAAACAATCCAGCTCGAAAATTATGTGCGATAACACCGGCTCAGAGATCAGCAACAAATGTTTTTCCGCAGCCATTAAAATGTGACAACGAAGAGATTGATCGCGATGTAGCTGAACTTGACCAAAAGACAAAATTAATTCTACATGTTAATTTTCAACCATCCATTATATTGTTATCTCAATTTTGTTCACTTTATGCCAAACGTAGTATATTGTGTGTTTTATTTCATAACGTACCAGTCGTTATTGTAGGACTGCTACAGCATATAAACTTGACCGAAGGCACATTAAAGAATCACTTAGCTTGCATAATTGCTTTGAGTTGGTTGCAATGTAGTTATGCTGTAGTGTATGGAAAGCACAATGTTTATGTGTTGAGTGTAGTTTAGATATGGAAAGGGAATGATTTTACCTGTAGTCTAGGACCTGTATATGAGTTTGTATGCGATTCATTTAGGACAGGTAATCTCAACTGTTTTAGGGTAAAATGACCATGGCGGTCAACATGGCATATGTGCCATGGAAAAGCGACAGCCTTTCTGAAGTGCTTATGTCCTTCGATATTTCGTCAAATTGCCGCCATTTTAATGGCTCGCCGCTTCTCTGTCCGATAAATACCACTTCTTCGTTTTCATATGTATTTAGATAACAGTATCCAAGAGTACTTCATTGTAGAATAGTCCCAATCGAAAAATTGACAATATTTGTCCCATTTGGAAGGAAAAACCCTCCCGTATACCATTTACTGTAGGTTCAAAATAAAAAAATAAATTTGAAAGTCACGCGCAATATTCGCGAAAACTTCTCGTGGACACATGACAGGGGGTGGATATTTTCACGAAACGTTTGTTCGCCACCACAGAAACATAACTAAATATATTGCATTTATTGTATTATTATGATTTATGATAAAAACAATAAATATTTGCGTAGTTTTGTCATAAATCATAAAAATAGAATAAATACAATATATTTAGTTATGTTTCTGTGGTGGCGAACAAACGTTTCATGAAAATTCCCCCCCCCCCTGTAATGTGTCCACGAGAACTTTTCGCGAAGATTGCGCGTGACTTTCAAATAATTTGTTTTTTATTTTGAATCTAAATGGTATACGGGAGGGTTTTCCCTTCCAAATGGGACAAATATTGTCAATTTTTTTATTGGGACTATTCTACATTGGATACTGTAATCTAAATACATATGAAAACGAAGAAGTGGCATTTATCGGACAGAGAAGCGGCGAGCCATTAAAATGGCGGCAATTTGACGAAATATCGAAGGACACAATATCGAAGGTAAAATACACTGCACTGTCTCACAAATTGATGAAACTTGGTTGAAATGTTCTTTAGCCCTTTACGATTATGCAAAAGTACAACAACTGGATGATATTTGCGAGACTCGGCGATAAAAAGCAAACAAGGCGGCAAAGTATGAAATCGTGTTTTCGTGGGGGGCAAGTGAAATAAAATGTGTTATATTAAAAGAAAACAATGACAATCCTTATGAAATCCACAATAATTTTATTGAACTAAGCATAGTTTTCATTCCTTGATAATTTTTTTTAGGAAATAAGAAAATTTAATTTCTGCCAGGCATATTAGTTATTTTGTGCATAATCAGCAATTTACCTGGGGGTGGTGCATAGTCATTTTCTGGTAAAATATTATACTTAGACAAATTTTTCCTTCCAATGACCACCCCTAAAAGCAACCGTTCTGAACACTATAAGCACTTCAGAAAGGCTGTCGCTTTTCCTTTTCGGAAGTTAGAGCTATGTCGACACTGCCGTTTCAGGGCGGGGTCATTTTCAGGACTTTCGTCCCGATTCAGGTTTTCGCACATATGCCATGTTGACCGCCATGGTCATTTTACCCTAAAACAGTTGAGATTACCCTGTCCTAAATGAATCGCATACAAACTCATATACAGGTCCTAGACCACTGATTAGACAAATATTTTTGGGCCTGTGAAATATTCTTGACTTTGTACCAAATGAATACACAATTATCACAAATGTGAATTTTGTTGAACTCAGGTTTTTTAAAGTGGGCACAAGTTGCACTATGTTCAAAACTCTCTCATATATATGTCATCATTTGCATATATAAACTCAATTTACTTCATGGACAGTACAAAAACCCATACAGCAGTACCAGAACAAAATTCTAAATTGAATATAAATGTATATATACAGTATACTGTAACCATAAAGCTATTTCAATTAAAGTTGTCACAGACAATAGTCAGATGTACAATAATATGAGTGCTAAATGAATAATGGGAATGATAGTTTTCAATAAGTTTAACACCTCAAATATATTATGAATACCAATTTACTTTGTATTCCCATGAGGCTATTGACGTGTTAAAATAGTATCTTTTTTAGCGTTCAATTGTACATTTTTAAAACTATTGTCTGTGACACTAACCTTAATTGGGATAGCTGCATTATAATGTAGAACAAGTGCAAATTGTGCATCTATTAATCCTTTCAAGCTAGGGTAGTTTTGGTAGCCTGTGCTACAGCCATACAAAATTACAAATCATTGTTGCTTTCAAAAATAAGTAAATTTCGAACGGTTGGAAGGAAATTGTGTTTTTTGAAAATGGAAGCACTGTTCTTGTCAAAAATTCATTGACCATAAAACAAAATGGCGGATTATATCATTGCTCGAAGTTGAATGATTGTTTACACTGCGGTATGTTATTTTTCTTTCATTATAAAAATATTGTTTGATAAATTTGGTAACATTTTGAATATTGATCAATGTTTTTGTAAAAATATTATGTTTTACCGTTTATAAGATCTCGATTTTGGATTGTTGCTCCACAGCAACATCATGCAGCAAGGGTTCTGGGAAGTCATGACTAGGCCACATGCGAAATTCGATGTGATAGTTGAAAATACCACAAAATTTTATCCTGTGAGAGTTTGTTTGAATGTTTAATTGTCGCCAAAGCCATTTTATGAGAATTTTTCATTTCTTCCCTATATATTTATTCATTTTATTGGCGCTTTATATTGGAAATAGCAGAAATATAGGTCATAGTATACCAACAACTTCATTTTATGGAAGTTATACCCAGAGGATAAGATTTAGCAATAATGGAATGAATGTAGAGACCAGACAGACCTGGGAAATTTTGCCAGATGGGGATAATAGGAAAGTCGAAGATGGAGATGAGGTTGAAAATTTTGACAATATGTCGTGTTCCGACTTTTAACATAGAACATATAACAGTGCTTTATACTTAGTTATTTGAGCTTTTATTATATGCCAATTTTCTATTAAAAAATATATGGATTTATAACTTCATTATATTTTGCCATAAAAATTTAACGTTACCCTTACTGCACGTTGTTGCTCAGGAGCTACAATTCCAAAATCGGCCGAAACCATGAAAAAAAAATGTTTTGATTGGACAGCAAATGCACCTCTAAAACATTCATAATGAATATTAAAATATTTTTATCTTGAATAATCCAAAATTCATGCAGGAAAAGGGATATTACGAAAGTCACCGAACTGTGGAATCGCATCAAAAATTCGTATATCGGCCACTCCCACAAACGTCTACGACCGCGCCTACATAGTTTTGCATGTTTACAATTCTAAATTTGAACAGCCAATCAGGTTCTTGGTAATTGTCTGTTTAAAATTAGAATTGTAAACATGCAAAACTATGTAGGCGCGGTCGTAGACGTTTGTTGGAGTGGTCGATATACGAATTTTTATGCGATTCCACAGTTCGGTGAATTTCGTAATATACCATATTGTTGATTGCAAATAAAATAACATTTTCTCCGAAGATTTGCGCTTGTGAGAGGATGCCTTCTTGAGTTAATTCCTACAGCTATGTCGAAGTTGTTTATCATTTCTGCAGATCGATATCCCTCCACGGCTCCAGTCGCTCTACTTTAATATTGAACGTTCGAATGACTTCACTGTCTTAGGTGTTTTTTGTCCCCCATTCCTTTAATTTAATGTTAATTTAGGAAGATTAGAAAATCGGTCAACACAGGCAAGAGTTCCACAATTCACAAATTCTGCGATACGCAGCAGGTTTTTATTTCGCTATTCAGCTAGCTCTAAGAATAGGTTGTTGCAATACTGCTTGTCGATAATACTACCACAAAGGCGACACTTGCATTCCGAAAACAATGCGGGTTTCAGCTAATCAATCAATCGGCTAAAAGAACGGAGCCGACGTTAACGAAGGTAAGTTTGTTTTAAATAATGATTTTATAATGGTTTAAAACCCGACGGGCTTTGCGTATATGAAACAACTAAACAAGACAGCATATAATTTCAGTGTATCTTTAATATTGATTCCTTTTTTTATTATATTGTATTTTTTAAATAGAAAAGAAAGAGAATTTGAAATCATTTTATTGCAAACTCAAAGTTTATCGATAATGCCATTTAATTAAAGGCTGTTTAGTTTTATAAAGAACACTTTAAAACGTTTGGCGAAGCGTTTGTGGTTGAATTTTACCTTAAATTAAAGCTTATATTACTTATAATAACATACCTAACATATATATGTTGGGAAATTGATAATTTTGTAATTAAAAGTGATATTTTTAGGCGATTTGTAACAATATTCTTAAAAAATAATCGTGTTACCATGACAACATCTCTAGATACTTCATGTTCGGAAAATACAATGGTTTCGTCAGAAAGGCGAGGGTTTCTGCATGCATGTATTTTCTAGTCCATAGGCATAGTTACCTCCGCCAGGAGGTTATGTAATCATCTGGGTTTGTTACCTCCGCCAGGAGGTTATGTAATCATCTGGGTTTGTATGTGTGTGTGTGTGTGTATGTGTGTGTGTATGTGTGTGTGTGTATGTGTGTGTGTGTGTGTGTATGTGTGTGTGTTTGTCTGTGAGCACGATAACTCAAGAAATACCAAACATATCCGTACGAAATTTTTTGAATGCATTTCCCATAGGCTAAGGAAGAACTGATTAAAATTTGGTTGAATTTGGTTAAAAATTGAACGAGAAATGGACAAAATTTTGTCTTGCTTTTCCCGGTCAATTAACAAAATATATTACTGAATGCGTAATTAGGACGTGTATAATTTATGCACTCAGTGCTAAGACAGTAATGATTGGAAATTTGATTGGAAATTTGCCAAAGTGACTCCAATATATAAGTCAGAAAACAAAACCTTATGTGAAAACTATAGACCGATATCAGTCATTTCGAATATCGCCAAAATATTTGAGAAATTAGTCTGTAGACAACTAAATAATGGCATGCTTCCAGAATACGTAACACAACTATTTCACACTTGTGAAAACAATGGTTACGTACTGCGCAGTAGTAATTTAAAGCTGTATCAACCTAAACCAAAAACGAATTTCTTGAAAAATAGCTTTTCGTACAGAGGAGCAGCGTATTCAAGTTTAAAATCTGTCCATCATCTATTAAATAATTACATCTTGTAAATAAGTAAATAAGTAAATAAGTATATTTTTGTAAATAAGTATAATTTAGTTTATTAGTTCCTTCTTTTATAATGCATTTATTTTCCGCACGGCCCTTTGAAAATCACCTATGTGAAAGGTTACCGTATTTAAAGATCAATAATAATAATAATAATTAAGCTTCGGCCTTCATTATCTATTGTCTTAGTTGCATTTCACGCGACCGAAATTCAATGTCTAAAACAAGGCTTACGGAGTTACGCATTATTACGTTCAGCAAAGTGCCAGTCCATTCAAATTCTAACAACATTAGATTACTTCAATACAGTGTGTATAAAAAGAACGCAACCTCGGAATTTCCCAAGAAATCGACATTGTTTTAAAGACAAAAGATTTTAGCTGCCTGGGAATTTAAAATAGCACAACTGTGAAAATTACTGCACGCGCGAGTGCATAAAGCAAAATTTATTCTATTAGCAATTCGATTTCAATTCGCGGGGGCCTGAAATCTTTTATGCTTAAGAATTATAAAGTGGATTTCTTAGGAAATTCCAAGGTTGCGTTTCACTTCCGAGTAACGGGCGGAGGTATGCAGTCTCTGAGTGCCCTCTAGTTATAGATGTTTTCGTTTTCGCTCTTGAATTCCCCCTACCACTCCTCCCTAAGTGGCAAAGAGGCCGCAATTCGAATTACCCTCTGGTTCACCAGAGGGAACCGGGGTCTTCGCCGGAGCCCGAGCGCAGGTACAAGACCTTGGCTTGCGAGGTTGCCTCAACATTCCCTGGAATTAAATCTTGCCTATTCATAACATTCAGTTAAAACACTGCGACAGTACATTGCAACGCCGCTACCACGATTACGATTTTTAACAATCATTTCGTATCCTGCATGGTATGCTTATCGTTTCGTCGAGTCTATACTCTCGTTAATACTTAGAACGTCGAATGATTGTTTTTCAAGATATATTTTCGATTCGTCAAAGTGCTTGACGAGTAAAGCAATATTTATATGTCCAACTCTAAATCCTTTTAGTGATCGTAGAAAATTTATATTGTTCTCGTTCTGTCTCTAAATTTTGAAAATTCCTTACTTACATTTGGGAACGCCAACCTCAGCACGACTGAGCGTGCAATACTTTTTGTACTAGAGAGGTTAAGATACCCTGGTTCTGATTTACGGGTACGAGTATCGCCATTTTGTTTAGCAATTTTTGCTGATGTCAGCATTTTTACCCGTAATTTCTACCCGTTTCCCCGCGGTAAACCATGGTCTACACGTAAAAGACAAACGGGTACGGGTGTTTTCTGTTTACGATATGTGGGCCGGTTTAAATAGTAAAAATTTTCAACATCTTACCCAAATAAATAATGCACATAATAATGCTCGTCAAAGTTTTCAACAATTTATGGGGAACCTCAACAGCGAAAGTTACCATTCTCTGATCGGTTTTCACACGCCGGAATATCTTGGATTTCTTAAGTTACAAGTCGTTCCTCGATTTACGGGTACGGGTACGTGTATATCACCCGTACCCGTAAACCGGAACAGGGGTATCTTAACCTCTCTACTATTGCATTTGCACGGTAGCAAAATGAGTATTTTAATCCCATATCACGTGATCACAAACAGCAAATTAAATGACCAGGGACCGATTGTATAAAACTCTTAATCACTTTTTTAATCACTATTTTGTAGTTAAATAGTGATTAACTCTCAAATACGTGCTTCTTATTGGATGACGTTTCCACTAACTATAGTTAACTTTAATCACTTTTTTATACAACCGGCCCCAGAATTTAATTACGTGTTTCCCCTATCTACTTTAACTGGTTTATTTAACTATTCGGAAGCTTAATTTAATTAAGATTGACGTTGGGGTTAACCGCTAACCCAAAATGGTACAATGCAAATGGATTTTGTCCTCAACCATTGGACGTCATTTTGTTTTTCCTGCAAATTTGATAATTGATAATATTGTTAATTTTGACTTGGCAGGTCAAATTGTAGCACCTTATACAGTCAATGTATAATGAATACTCGCGTAAGGTCTAAATAATATCGATAGGCACTTAATTGAATGCTGGTAATGCATAACATCAATTATATATTGCGTAGAATCGGCAAAGATTTTCTCAATATTCATGTCTGAAATGTTTATATATTTGAAAACAACACTGTCTCGCTCCTTCCTACGTGCTACCTCTGTATAATAAGTATACCGTGAAAATAATATCGGCACTCAATTGAATGCCTTGAGGCTAGAATCTCAAAGATTTTCGACTCAATATTTACGCTTGAAGTGTTTATACACTTGAAAAAAAGTCCTGTCTAGCTCCTTCCTAGCTCTGTATAATTAATATACCGTCTAAATAATATCGGCACTTAATTGAATGTCCGTATTGCATAACATCAATTTATATATTGCGTAGATTCTCAAACATTTAATCAATATTCACATCTGAAATGTTTAAACATTTGAAAACAACACTGTCGCTCCTTCCTAGCATATCGTCACGCCATCGTGATCTACGGCTTGATAGCGCATGCCCATTTGCGCTGGCAAAGAAAAAATCGGGTGTTCCGGGGTGAAGCGAATGTTATGAACTGAAATTGCCTAAATAACCTTCAAAGCACTGACTAAGTACGATAAATCACTACGAACATAAATCGTATACACCCCCCGGAAAGTTTACTGTATGACTGACTGAATGAATAACTGACTGATTCGTTTGAATTTTTCTCCCACTCATCACAATACTGTGAAATTTCGAAGAAACTTCACACTAATAAAGGAAATATCATGCAAGACTTTTAATGTTTAATATTATGCTTAGTATGCTTTATAATATTTTTTTCTCCCAGCGACGCTAATTAATCATAGTCTGTCAAACACCAATGTCCGGTTGTGAGGAACACATTTACATATATTACACAACATTTAGGCTATGTTTACATTGTATCGGATCGGTTTTTGCTTCGTTCACGAAACGTTACGGTCCAAGTGTAAACAGCTTCCGTCCTCGCCCATCTAAACACAAGAATATTATAAGTGAGCAAGCTATACCCGCAAATAAGATTAGAATAGCAAGTCTTTGTTTCCCAGATGCCATCTTGAGTCACGTATTGAACCGAAAATTGCTCCGATTTGTGTTTACATTACAATGAGAGCGTTGCAAAAAGCCGCCGCACCACCGGTCCGTTGCAGAAATTGAGACGATAACAACATTTCATATGTAAACAGAAGCCCTATCCGGTATGGTTTTTGCGTCGGACGCAAAGTGATCCGATACAATGTAAACATAGCCTTAAGCTCTCTACTGTATAGCATGAGATTTTAATCTATTGATGCTAACTAACTGTCGCCCGTTAATCTCAAAATAACTACTTGACTGCCTATCGACGTATCCGCGTATCCAGTATCCACTAATATATACAGCGACCTATAGCATGACTGCGTATTCTATACTTGTCTACTTGACTACTCGACTGCGTATTCGCGTACCCACTAAAATATAGAGCTACCTTTAACACTATGACAATTTAATCTATTAATGCACTGTAAGTCACTGTATTCCTCGTAGCTACCTTTACCACCATGGGATTTTATAATCTATCAATCTATTTATTATTACATGTAAACTATTGAGGATAATAAATATAGATGTATTAATACATCGTATCCATGCATGATGTTTGAAAGGCATAGCTTAAAAGTGGAGGGGTATTCTGCAATCGCTCAAAAGAGTTACGAAAAACAGTTACAAAAGCAAAGAAAAGCAAGTGGGAATGGCGAATATAACTTAATAATATATGTCAGATGTCATCACCACACAAGATATGAAGCCACAATGTGTCCTGCTCAGATTTTGACATCACAACCAAGCAATACAATATTTTGAAATCACCAATTGCGTGTGCAAGACAACACTGGAAAGGCGCATCTAATAAGAAGAGTATTCGCTGAATAGCCTGAATGTTTTGTTTAAGGGCGCGGGTCAATGATGTGTCCGACTATCAATGAGGAGTCCGATTGTCTACGGAAAAATTTGCGTCGCCGCTACAATAGGGAGCTCAAGCATGTAGGACGGCAACACGACGACGACGGCCAAAACAAATTCCTTCAAATAAATGAGAGTAAAGAAAACTTGTCGTATATTATAATTAGTATGAATTTAATACAGTATAAGAAGTTGAAAACATTGGCTTTATGTTTAGGAAGAGTTGTACAGTCAGGGGCGGATCCAGAGGGTGGCAAGCGTGGCTTGAACCACGGTCAGATTTTTGAAATCGTCATATTCTCTAACTTATAAGGACGAAGCGATCGTTATTTATACATATAAACGCGTAGCAAACCTTTTAAATTTAAACAATCAATGTTATTTGATTTTCAGCAAAATCGCGAAATAAAAACGTAAATATCTCAAAAGATGTAATTCCTGAGCTGTAAAAGGTTCAAAACCTCAGGAAAACCCCTCAAAAATGCCGGTCGAGGAGGTAGGGGAAAACCCCTCATTTGCTGAAGTTGAATGTTTGCTACGACGATAACCGAGAACTACTCGAAGTTCATCATTCTTAGTTCGGAAAATGTTCGTAAAATGCGACTGCGATTTTGAGACACGGTCCGCGGTTCGGATGTTACTAAATATAGTAACTTCTTGCCACTTTGAGCCACGGTGGAGCGTGTCAAGCCAATCACAGGCCGATATTTTATCATGTGAGCCATGTTTTTGTTGCGCAATATTATGGAAATGGCTTAAATCGGGAATTGTTCGGAAACTTCTCACCATGCATTGTTCGACATGCCTTCTAGTACGAAGTTTAGTGAATTATTTTTTCAAGAAGATGTGTCGAGCGAGAATTTTGTAAAACTATTGCTACAGAAATTTCTGAACCACTTTCACACATATTTAACTTGACTTTTCTTTCTGGAATTATTCCTGATGATCTAAAAATAGCTCTAGTTACCCCTATATTCAAAGCAAACGAAAACAATGAATTTAAGAATTATAGGCCCATATCTGTTCTCACTAGTTTTTCTAAATTGTTAGAAAAGCTTATGTATAAGAGATTAATTAACCACATAGACAAAAATAACATATTAACACAGCATCAGTATGGTTTTAGGGAAAATAGATCCACTGAGCTTGCAATCATAGAACTTGTTGACAGAGTTACTAAAGCAATCGATAGAGGAGAATACACGATTGGTATTTTCCTCGACTTGTCAAAAGCCTTTGACACAATTGATCACAAGATATTGATTCAAAAACTTGATCACTATGGTATACGGGGAATAACTCAATTATGGTTTCAAGATTACTTAAAGAATAGAAAACAAATTGTTAAATACAACCAAATTAAATCAAAAGAAATGGTAATTAAGAGTGGTGTCCCACAAGGGTCAATTATTGGACCAATTCTAATTCTGCTTTATATAAATGATATTGAAAATTGCAGCAAATTAATTTCATTTATATTATTTGCAGACGACACTAATATATTTTATAGTAACAAGTGTCTAAAGACACTTAGTAATATTATACAAACAGAAATTGATGAAGTTGCTGAATGGTTAAATGTGAATAAATTATCTCTAAATACTACAAAAACAAAAATAATTTTATTCAGGTCTCCAAATAAAAAACCAAGTCAAACCATTAAAATTAACATAAATGGTAAAAATATTGAACAAGTTAAAAGTACAACCTTCCTCTGTATTATCATTGACGAATGTTTGACTTGGAAAGATCATATAGCTAAGATAGCAAAGAAAATAATTAGAGCTGCTGCTATAATAGCTAAAATACGACATTTCATAAATCGGAATACTCTAAAACTTATATATTATGGATTAGTCTGTCCATATTTGATATACGGCAACTTAACATGGGGTAATACTTATAAAAGTCGAATCCAAAAAATAATGAACATACAAAAAAAAATTGTACGTCTAATGACTTTCAAGTCTTATTTAGAGCACAGTGAGCCAATTTTCAAAGATTTAAATATCCTAGACATTTTGAAATCAATGACTATTTAACTGCCTTATTTATGTTTCGATACAACCACCTTAACAATTTACCAGATTTATTTAAAAATTATTTTGTAACAAACAACCAAATTCATGAACATAACACGAGAAATGCATCAAAACTTCACAAATGTTATAAAAGAACAAATTATGCAAAACACACTCTCTCAAATAAAGGAGTTGATGTATGGAATTCGTTAGAAACAAAACTTAATGAAGTAAACTCCTATAACACCTTTAAAAAGAAAATTTAACAACATTTTTTGCTATACACAATTACCAATATATAAAACATACTTCTCTAATGTATATAATGACATATATACTTTAGTCTATATTGTAGCCCAGCATTGACATTGTAAAATTAAATGCATCTACAACATTACTATTAATTTATATCATACGAACATTCCCACTTCCTTTTCTCTCTTGTAAATATAGTGTATATACTTCAAAACTTTCTGATTTTACTTGTTATGTATTGATTGGCTGTAAATAATCGATTAAGTGATAAAACGAACAGTAACTAGAGACCTAAAATAAAAAGTCTATGAAAATTTCTAGTAGGTCTCTAGCACAACATCTTCAAATTATTGTAATATATTTTAAGTAGATTTTTATGCATGGAAAATAAATTAAAAAAAACAAATTTGTTGTTGAATCAACATTGTGGTCGGGAAGATAGCAAGTTGGAATAGAAAACATATACGAACGTCCAGAAAGATAGACCTGCGCTTGTGAGGGCTTTGCTATAAAATATACCTGCAAGGTGAGACGCAATCTAAATTCTAATATTTAGAACTTGTATGCAAAGTGCTTATATGTAAATTTATTGTGATCGAATATATTACAGCGAAATATTAGCAATGTTTTATTTATCCAGTATGTATTATTTTATATCCAGTCGATTCAGTATAATTTCTTTGTGATGAAGATACAATGTGAAATAATATTACATGTAACTGCCTGGTTGGTATATTATAAAGTAAATTTAGATCGTATAACAAATTGTTAACGACAACTTTACCGTTTCTCGACATGTATGCATTAGTTATATGGCGCCTATACAGGGTGTATAAAAAAAAACTGAACAGATTTGAAATTGCTCCCAATTTCGCAAAACTACTATTTGTATCCGGTTTTTATATATATATAGCTTCTTTGGGTACTTATAATGTAGAATGAAAAAAATTTCTCAAACTCAAATTTTGTGAACCAGGGGGGTGTGTCTTTTCCAACAAACTAAAAATTCCACAAAATTTAAAAGTTTAATCATATTTTGAGTTAATAGATAAAGAATTTTGAGTTAATAAATAGGAAAGTTTGTTTGGTTTTTAATTATTGTACAAAATTTCAGACAATTTGGTTTAGTTTAAGCCGTTTAACTATTCATTTAATTCTAAAAAATCAGCCTATCGCATGCTTAATTATGCCCTTAGCTAATTTGCATATTGCTAACATATGCAAATTAGGCAAAGGAATTAATTAAGCATGCAAATAGCTGATTTTTAGGAAAAATGTAACTTTGCGTGAATAGTTAAACGGCTTAAACTAAACCAAATTGTCTGAAATTTTGTACAGTAATTAAAAACCAGACAAATTTTCCATCTATTAACTCAAAATATGATTACAACTTTTACATTTTGTGCGCGAGCCATTTTTAATTTGTTGGAAAAGACACCCCCCCCCCTGGTTCACAAAATTTGAGTTCAAGAAAATTTTTTCATTATTCTACATTATAAATACCCAAAGAAGCTATATCTATAAAAAACCGGATACAAATAGGTGTTTTGCGAAATTGAGAGCAATTTCAAATCTGTTCAGTTTTTTTTTATACACCCTGTATATACTGGCAATGCAATGCTTACAAATCCAAGGTTACTTTATTTGTACATATTTTGTGATTAATTTAATATGCAGTATGGTGGATTGGTGGCATATATGTTTTATTTATATATTTATAACTTATTTACTGAGACCGAGGGAAACAGTGTGTTTTGTGGACCCGAGACCGTCGATGTCTCCCGAGGCGAAGCCGAGGGAAACATCGACGGTCGAGGGTCCACAAAACACACTGCTTTCCCGAGGTCTCAGTAAATAAGTGTTTTATTATATATCAATAGTCAAAGAAACAACAAATTAAAGAACAAATGAACGTAAATACATAAAATATTTTATTGTTAAAACGTTATATTAAACACTGGCTACACTGCAGTTGCTTAAAGCGAAAGTTTTAATTACGATGTCCAAAGGTCGCATCTTCACGTGATGGCGCACGTTATTTCTCTGTTATTCGCCGGTCGATAACGTATTATCTCCCTCTCGAGCTATTGCGAGGGAGACAGCCTAATTTCGTCACTCTCACGTGATATGCTCTCAACCTATAAAACACTAGAAAAATGCGACTTTGACTATTGATATATAATAATCAATATTATCCTTATTATTCTGTCAAATAATTACTGCATGGGTAAAATTAGGATGTATTTATATGGAAGTAAGCCATCTTCATATTGAGATGTGTTTTGAGATGATCTTAATTCAGGTTCACAGTCAGTAAATCTTCTGTCGGCAAATATTTCTTCTGCTGGGGGGTGATGACTACGTGAGAAACGTGCAAAAGGCGTGTAAGCATATACTTGTGAAAACCGATTGCGTGCAAGCCCACTCATTTGAATCCGTCAGGATAAGAAAATCATCAACAAAATCGCTAACTGTGAATCAGCCTTTAGAGGCAGGTTGTCAAGAAAAAAGTCCCATTATGGAGCAACATAACATCGAGCCATTAAACACTTGAGATCATGTTGCAACCATACTGTATGTTACACTCATGTGCACTTAAACAATCATGGAAATGGAGGAAATATCATGTAAGTCTACAGCTAGATTACTGATATAAATATTCTTATTATCGGTGCATACAAAGGGGGTGATTACCCCCTCCCCCAAATAGTTCCTGAAAGTCATTGAATGGTGGCTGAATAACTACATGTGTAACAAAGCTGTAAATATGATTTTACTATTTTACATCTATTGGAAAGTTATAAATTGGTAGGATATACATTAAGCAAATTTGCAAGAAATGTATATTTATGTTTAACCCATTGAGTCGCTGTGTGTCCTAAAGAGGCTTAAAGTGCCGTACTTTATTATTTTACTCTGTCTAACACCAGATGACTTTACTTGGGAAGGGGAGAGTGCTGGCTCTCAATAGGTTAAGGAATTGAGATTTCTGGCAACTGGGTGGTAATATGGTAGTCACTAGGGCTGGGTGATATTAAAAAAATCAACTCACGATTATTGTCGAGGAAATTATCACGATATTCGATAATATCGCGATAAACGCAATACAAACAATGACCACATTTTTCAATTTTAATTAATGTCAAAGCATAGTAAGCTTATATATAATCTCGAATATTTACTGTTCATAACCTGAACAAATGCCATGGGCACACAGCGCAAGCAGAGCCTGCATGCGATTTCATTGCTCCGTCGCCAGCTTACTAACTTATACCAAGACTTACCGAACTTACCAAGGCTTACTAACTTACCAAGGTTTACTAACTTACCAATGATTACTAGATTACCAAGGATTACTAGTGTACCAAGGATTACCAGATTACCAGTGATAAGTATAGGGATTATTAGGATGTATAAAAGTTAGAATAGTATATTGGTGACCGTAACACCAGGAATTAACCAATATATCGTATTAAATTCGTATTTGATTCAGGAAATAGTTTTAGTTCTTTTAAAAACTACATTTTCTAGAAATTGAAGGATTTTTTTATGATTTTTATAAAAGCTATATACACATGCGAAGAAATATTACGATAGTCCACGAGCATGACGATAATTTCGATAGATCGTCGCTCAAGTTTCTACCTTCGATACGATAATCGTGACTGAAAATATCGCGATAAATCAAAATATCGAACTGAATATCGCCCAACCCTAGTAGTCAACCACATCCTCCCCCATTGTCTTATAAGCTGTTACTCAAAGAACCATGTAGATATTGGCCATCCAAGCAAATGATAATGATAGTTCACTCAATTACTGTTGTCATAATACACACTCAAATACCACATTCTGTGCTACATTACTTTGTCTAGTTCTTGGATAATTTTACTCATCATTGGAAAGACCTTGCACACTAATGGGTTAATTTAACATAGATTTCTTTAACTATGTTGCAGAAAAAGTGAAGTAACATTATGCAAATTAGGTAAATGCATGAATTAAGCATGCGTAAAGGCATTGGTGCCAAGAGTTATAGTATCAGCGCCTATTTGAAGGACATAGAATTCAGCAATTTTTCTGATATTTGGACCATTAATAAAACACATAACAAATTTCTCGTCCATCAACTCAAAATGCGTTTTAACCTTTTAAATTTCATGTGCAAGCTATTTTAATGCTGCTAAAAAAGACTCCCTCCTTGTTTATTTTACATTATGAGTATCCAAACAATCTATGGTTATCAAATATTTAATGGCATAAACGGATTTGTGAAATTGACAGCCGTTTCAAGTTGTTTACTTTTCTGATTCACCTGTTGCGAATTAATGGAGCGTTCACTTGGCTTAAAATTGCCTTTGCAAAGTCCTTGTCTGATACTGCCATGTCAGTTTTTGAAAATATGATCATACAGAGGCAGTAACTAACGAAGGAATGCATAATGCGCATAATTACGAATTCCACACGTCGATGTTTACCTTAGCGATGGTAATTGGCTTACAATTCAATCGTACTATCCTACCCAAACTGTTGATATATTTAATATCACTTTTGGTGGCACCAAAAGCAAATGATGGTGGCCATACTTCACCGTCCATAGACCGAAATATGAGGAGAAAATACGCCTCTCAAATTGCAGGAAATGGTGTTTCCGGGCTTCAAATTTCAAAAATTTTCCGGGGGGGCATGCGCCCGGACCCCCTAGTTCTGCGTGGTTTAGGAGCCACGGTCAGTTTTGGGTTGGATCCGCCCCTGGTACTGAACCGAATTTTAAGTTTCCCTTGTTACGGCTTGAAATGCAGGCGTTGTATAAAGCCTGGTTCACATATATACCGGCGACGATACCGGTGCTAGCTTTAAAATGTAAATTATGTGAACATTTGCTCGCCGATTGTCGCCAGTGCCTCAGGTACATGGGCGGTAGGCCGGGAAAGTTGAGTTGAGTTCAACTTTGCCGGTATTTCGGCGGCAAGTAGAGGCATAATGATGCAGTCGCAGGCATGCCGCAGGCATATGTGAACCAGGCTTAAGACGTGAAAATCTGTCATTTGCCGTTGTAAACAGAGCGACGACTATACGTCTGAAACTCGCCTGGGATTTTAATTATTTCTTTCTTTTCATTGACTCATTGTATTGGTTGCCGTCGTCGTCGTGTCGCCGTCCTACATGCTTTAAAAGCTCCCTAATATAAATACGCTCGACCTCGGCATGTTGCCTCTGGACTAGGAAAATTTCAATTTTATTTTATTATTTACTATTTATTGGGCCATGTAAACCTAACTCTATCGCGATATAATAATACAAGAATCAGCTAGCTGATATAGACTGCGAGCGGTCCCCCCTTTCCGCGGGTTATATCGCTATTATCGCGATATAATAATACAAGAATAAGCTAGCTGATATAAATCAGCTGCTGACTTTATAATTTTATATCAAAACTATCCACTGGCACTTATTCATGTATACATCGCTCCGTGTCTTTCATAGATAAACCACTGTGCTATAATATACTATCAACCTCAGATGTAATATACTCTAGTCTACACGATTTCAGCATTTCACACCGCCGCTCAATAGCGCTTGTCCATGTTCGCCATTGTAAACTAATAACATATGAGAGCACGTGTATTATGCACGTGCATTTATGTTGCAGGGGGCATATCATATAATAACAAGTGCTTGAAATGCAACAGTAATTTTGTTATAACTTCTCTAAATGTCGGATAAATAAGTAAGAAGCTAGATGTACCATTATGAATATAAATATATATTGTTATAATCTACAGACAGCTATGAACGATTAGTTGGCCGAACAATCATCGCGAAGCTCTAGAAAACGTGATAAAAAAATCAATTGCAAGCTCCTCCCGGATTGTTTACTCTATCGATCCATAGAACGATCGGTCAACGGATTGAATTTAACCTCATAATTATATAACAATAGTGCAAAGAAACTTTGCACTAAAAACTACCAAAAAATGCTCATTACGTCAAATAATAACGAAAAAATGCTAGCATATATAATTGGGAAGTCTGACCACTGAACTAAGACAAAATGGTAGAAAAAATATGAGTAAGTTCTTCCCAAAAGCCCCTCTTCTTCGAACTCGAAATCCTGCCGATGCACCATATTGTTACCCAGAAATAAAGAAAACCGTGTAGCAGGCTTTTCATGTTGTTGCACACTCGCGAACTAGGTTTGGTAATTGGTACTGAACGCCAGCTAGCTATTATAGAATATGCAAATTTCTTTATAGGTGGCTCCCTGCAGGTTTTAGAAAAATGGAAGACTTTCTGATTAGGATATGAATTTATAAACAATTATTATATCTGTTGAAAAACAGAGAGTATCTGACTGGCATATAAAACAAAACTATAGGAATCGGAATTTTAAAAAAATTACTGCTGTCTAGAAATTCATGTCCAATTCAGAAAATTGTTTGAGAAAAAGAAAATATTTTTAAAATGTGTAGGCAGCCATCTCAAACCGCAACATTTACACTCAAACTACAACGACAATTCCTAGACTACCAAAGAACAGAATTAACGTACCTCCCACATGTACGAAGTATCCATTCCGTTGATATTTTTAAATTCAATTTCGACTCCAGTATAAGGGCCGAAACGCGTTCTTTCTGGAATCTTGTCTTTGGCGAAAACTCCTTTTCCCGCATGAGGAATTGAAGAAGGTTTTACACATAAGTTGGCAGGGAGTGTTTTCACTGCGTACTTGGAACCACATTTAGTCTTTGGCGCAGTGTTGGCAATAATCTTAAAGACGTGCTTATCACATTGCGGACCGAGAATGTACTTCTCACATCGATCACATGCAAACTAGAAAATTGAAAGAATATTTTTTAAAAAAAATTCTCTCAAAATGGCCTTATAACAATTATAATAAGGGCCTTCGCTCGAAACGTCGACGTTTTATTTGTAGTCATCATGTCGTCGAATCTCTCTTAATCCGCATTTTTCTGCACACAGCAAAAAATCATTTTCTTATTTTAAGAAAAAAAAAACTTGTTTTAAGAAAATTTTCTTGAAATAAGAAAATATTTTCTTGGGAGAATAACAAGAAAATTTTCTTAATAAGAAAATTTTCTTAAGAAAATTTTTCTTATTAAGAAAATTTTCTTGAGAAAAAATTCTTAAATTGAGAAAATGTTTTCTTATTTTAAGAAAATATTTTCTCAAATCAAGAAATTGTTTTTCTTATTAAGAAAATTTTCTTGTTATTCTCACAAGAAAAAAGTTTTCTTGAAATAAGAAAATTTTCTTAAAATAAGGAAATAATTTCTTATTTTAAGAAAATAATTTCTCAAAACAAGAAATTTTTCTTAAAAAGAATTTTCTTATTAAGAAAATTTTCTTGTTATTCTCCCAAGAAAAAAAATTCTTGAAATAAGAAAATTTTCTTAAAATAAGAAAATAATTTCTTATTTTAAGAAAATAATTTCTCAAATCAAGAAATTTTTCTTAAAAATAATTTTCTTATTAGAGATTGGCAACAAAAATTGCTTCATCTGTCTTATTGCTTCATCTGAAAGAGCATGAAAAAATAAGCCGATTGGCCGTTTAATGCTCTATTCTATCTCATCTAGTTCCGAAGTTATACGCAAAAATGTGAAAATATAAATTGCTGATTCAGCACACGTGTGACGTCATTAGCGGGTAAGTATGTTTATTGAATACTACACTGAAGCATAGCTCAGTTATTATGGGCCCAAATCAAATGAAATTTTGCATACTGATTGTACATGATGAGACGCATGGAAAAACATTTCTAATTTTGTTGCCAAGGTAACAATGTCGTTTCCAGGCCCCTTGCGCCAATTTTATGAAACAGCTTTATTCAAGGTACTGATAAGAATAAAATAGTATCAGAAGTATGTGTATGATACCTATGCATGCCAAAAGTTTACTTGCATGATAATAATTCGAAAATGACATACACATAGTATCATGCAACTAGTTATTCAAAATCAGTGTAAGAGGCCTGGGAACGACTGTGTTGCCTTGACAACGAAATTAGAAGTATTTTTCCATGCATCTCATCATGTACTATCTGTATGCAAAATTTCATTTGATTTGAGCTAATAATAACTCAGCTATGCTTTAGTTTACTATTCAATAAACATACTTACCCAGCTTATGACGTCACAGAATGTGCTGAATCAGCAATTTATATTTTGCACATTTTTGCGTATAACTTCGGAACCAGATGAGATAGAATAGAGCAGTAAACGGCCAATCGGCTTATTTTTTCATGCTCCTTCAGATGAAGCAATAAAATCAATAAAAATTTTTGTTGCCAATACCCTTTAAGAATGTGTTGTTTGGGTGTTTATATGTACAGGTACTCAGGTGAATATTGTTTTTGATGTTACTCTGAGTGTATATGCAGTTAGCAGAGCATTGGCTAGTATCCCAAAGGTTTCGGGTTCGATTCCCACGATGGTCAGGCTAACTTTTCAGCCTGCCCAGTGTGGATATACACTCAGAGTAACATACAAAACGTCAAATTATAGTCAATTTATACAAGTTCTTTTTTCAGCCACTGTTATACAACTAGGTGTAGTTCTGATTGCACAGCAATGTGTTGTAGCAAATTTAAGTTCTCCTGAAGACCTGAAGCAGTAATTTTTCAACTCTTTCCACATGACAAGCAATAGTATCTGACAAACCGTTTGTTCAAAGTTCATAGATTTCTTTATAATGCACACTAGTAAACACTGTTCCAAACACATCATGCAAATGCCACTGGAGATCCATCATATATACATCCTTATACAGCTAGTAATCTGTAAAAGGAAAAGTTTACTTACATATTGAGAATGTAATCATCACTCTAAGTATTATATGTGGTGTATACAGAAATATAAATGAATTTATTAGCGATTTTCAGCAGCCTTTCGCGCTTGTATTCCACTTTTCTGCTTTGCTTGGGGACAACCTTAATTGAAATAGCTATATATACAAAATTGCAAGAACAATAGACCTGGAGACTTGCTTGCTAATCTGAGTCACTCCTCAGTTACCTAAAAAGATTAAAAAGCATAGACGGATTTTGTGGGGGGGGGGGGTGTCCCCCCCCCCAATATTAGCTATAACTCCTCCCCCAAACAAAATGACCACCCCTCCAAAAACTATTTCAACACCCCCACCCCCCAACATTTCGCATAATAAAAATAATTAAATAGTCCACTCCAACATGCAGAGTGTTGATGATATAAAATAAACGTAGGAGTACACTCAAATAGAAAAAGACAGTGCATTCACTAGTTTATTGGAGCAATTGTAAAGTTTTGAAACTCTATTATCTTCCCTGAATAGAGTTTGCAGTGCCTTCTCATGCAAATACAGTACTTAGCTTGCTCGGAAGGAACATTTGGATTTTTTACGAACATTATTTTTAGTTTTTAATTCTTTTAAAAATAGACTTGCCTAGATTTAACCTTTATGCCCCAATTATTATTTACATTGGAGTTGCATCATAAAATGTATTCGGATTCAAACGACACAATGTCAATGACTTTATAAAACTGGTAAAAGCATATTGTGTATTGGCCTATTAGGTTTACATTTTTACAGGTTCATTTAACTTTAACTCTCCCAAGTCTCATCAGACAATCGGACATGCCAAATCCATTGATATGACCACTAAAAAACTGATTTCAAAGCTAGGAATCATGATTTTTTAAAATTTTTCCAGGGATACTTTGTTTTCTGCTCTCTAGACGCCTCCTCACATCTCTAGTGCTCCACCTCTAGAATATAGACCTTACTGGGGTATGGTGACACTTTGTGTTGCTTCAGTCACCTGCTCACGGCTCACCCCGATGTCCTGGATTCAGTCACACAGTTACTGACAGTATAGTTTATTCCGGTTGCTGTCCATGGTTCTTTAAACCAGCTGTATTTATGGAAGCTGGGCTGGACCGCTTAGCGGGACAGCCCGGTAAGCAAGATTTACTGCATTAGGTATATTTATCTAGAAAAAATTATCATGTGTTTATATGGATCCACAAGCAGGTTGGCTCTGATGCCACAATGTTGCTTATCGGGATGAAAATTTCTCCACATATATACACTCACAAGCAGGCTGGGCCAGGATGAATGTTCAAGATGCCGAGCTGCAAGCTATTTTTAACAACTGTCAAAACAATGTCAACATAACAAAATTGTCCCGGCGAGCAGGATGGCATTTTCTCATATAAACACAATCTTGAACTGTATTAGTGATGCACCGATATATGGAAATTCACTGATATTCTGATAATAAAAGACCAATAATTTGCCGATACCGATATTCTATGTCATTTCACCAAATTCAAAGATGACTGATACACCAATATGGATATCGGTACATCAGTAGGCGAGTTACCCGGCAAGGTGAGTTATTCACTCAGGCAGGACAAAAAAGCAGTCTATTTATATGAAATCAAGTTACCCCATGATTGCTGCACAATGACAAAATACAAACACAATTTGGATCATTCAAAAGGTTTAAAAAACATGATTACAAAATATGCAAGAATAACCTGCTAGAAATAGAGGAAAGCTGTAAACATACCTAATGATTTGTATGTATTTTTCGGCTATTATTTTAAATGAAAGGCATATACATTCTATCTAGGGTTGCAGAGTTTCCCGGGTGAAGTATAGTAAGTCGGGAAAACTAAACATTCTCTACAGTAGCCAAGTTATCTGGCAACTGAAGGCAAGTAGGAAAATCCTCTGGCATTAGGCAGAGTAAACAATAGAGTAGGATGCAATTCAGTTATGCAGCTATCAGCTATCTATACACTGAAAATATCAGATTAAATGCTGTCATTCTCCTGTAATAAGTGTAATTCCAATCCTTATTCAAGTATTAAAATGCTAACAGATCTTCAAAAACATCCGCATGTATATCTTATTTCATATCACTATATAGCCTTGAGTCTTGACAAAGGTCTAGCAAAGTGCCAAAGTCAAAGGCAATTTAATATTGTCCAATTGTTAATATTAGTGCGTAAATTAGTATGGAATTCACAACAATAGATTTGAATTTATATTTTAATCTTCCGTCCCTTGCCTGAAAGCAACATTTGCATGTTTTATATGCAAAACGAACGCGGCAAATTCAAACATTCAATGGAATATTTCACATATATATATATATATTATATATATATATAT
>CACRXK020002150.1:0-45894 GCA_902702795.2 Paramuricea clavata
GTGTCACTAATTCGGACAATGCCGGACAAGGGAGGGAGGGGGGTCTGAAAATCCATCATTTGGCCGGACATCCTTTGTGAATGGCCCCTTATATACGTAACAGAATAAGTGTTTTTGCCTTGAAAACAAGTCTTTAGGCCTCTTGGAGATATAGAGTATAATTTTCCTTCAATTTATCGCACTAACTCCCAATATAATTGCCTTCGAATTTCATTTACAAGAGAAAGAAAATTTCCTTTGAAGAGGAGCCTCTGATCTAATACAGATCACTGGAGTGCACTTTCCCTTGAGCGGAAGTGACAATATTTACATACCGATGAACACAGTGTATGCTAATGACACGTTGTCCAATGATTGCGCGCCATGTAAGTTGGCGCGTACTAAATTGCTCCTACAATACAAAAGTTAATCGTCACATCTAAACTTTAGTCAACGTTTTATAAAATCCACGTCGATTTCTTTGGAAAATTCACATCAGAAATGGGTAAAAAGAGTTTACTTCTGACCTATATTCTCTGGCTGTTTGTTGGATGGCTGGGGCTACATCACTTTTATCTCGGACGAGACTTACATGCTTTTATTTGGTGGTCGACGTTTGGGGGAATGTTTGGCTTGGGTTGGTTTCGTGATCTTTGGAGAGTGCCCGATTATGTAGACGATGCGAACGAGGAAGCTTCGTATATTGACAATTTTAAACAAAAAGTGAAACGAGGCACACCACAATTCAATATAAGTCGCTTTGTAGGACAAATGTTAGTAGGGTACTTCTACGGATTTCTTATCCGAATTGCAATCCCAGAGCATTATCCAATATGGACAACTGGATTAGTGGTTCCTTTTGGCGTTGCAGTCGGCGTTTACCTTGTAGGCAATGTCGGACGAGAGACAGGGGATTTTAAAACTCCGCTGTTCGTATGTTATGCTTCGAACGTTGTTATGGCTTGGTTAATACAACAAGAACCGGGTATTATGTACATTGCACTTTTCGGCGCGATGACTTTTCAAAATTATCGAAAATTCCGCATCGAAAGGCCGGCAAAACGTGGCATTTGCAAGAGATTTTTTATGATCTGCCTTGGCGGATGCATGGTCACTGGGTTATGGGTTTCATTCCTGTATCACAACGCTTCGGTTGTCACAGAGGACGGGGAAACGATCAAACTGCGCGATGCCGTCAATCATTTCTTCAACTCGCCTCTGTGGAAGGAATTCAAGGATGTATTATGGCAGTTATACAGAGAAGGACAGAAACAAGGCTGGGAAAATATGTACGATGATTTCGTTAAAGCTTTTGACCCGACGGGTGAACAGAACGCGCTAAAAGTTCTAAATTTGACTCAAAGTGCTACTCAAGAGGAAATCAAGAAGCGCTATAAAAAGTTAGCGCGCGAGTGGCATCCTGATAAATACCGCGGCGACAAAGAAACTGCTCAAAGCCGCTTTATGGAGATACAAGAGGCCTACGAAATCTTGTCCACGATTAAGGCGAAGCGAGCATCGAAAAATCAAAAGAAACGCGACGATTATAACAAAAAGTTCAACCAGAGGTAGCGGCCATCTTTGCGGAAGCAGAAATTGCAAGAATTATTGACCAATCAGAAACGCACATGTTGCAATTACTGAGTGATGAGTTGTTCACACGAAGGCTACGGGTGTGAAATACCCAACCGTTTTAAAGAATATAAACAATAATAGTAACACCAGAAATGTATTTTGTAACCCAGAATCATCACCTCAGTGATTTTAATCGCAGTAAATGTAAGCATATACCCTTGAGGCAACTATTCAGTTTCATTGGTTTCATTTTTGATAGGGTCTATTCAGTTTCTATCCAGTTTTCATTTCAATTGGGTCTATCCAGGTTACTATGAGATCAGTTTATCACTTTATCTCACACCACTTCCGGAAGTATGTCACCTTAGCTTTTAAGCCTCGTTTTCGTGATGAGACTGTGGGCATTAACTGATGTCAGATACATGAAAACAAGGCTCTGTAGCCAAAGTGACATACTTTCCGGAAGGGTGTATTCGAGCGATACTTGGATGTCTCAAGGATTAAGTTTACAAGGATTAGGATTAGTTTAAGGGTAGAAATTGCTGAATTGAACGGAGGTTGTTGATATCGAGATAGACCCTTATGCTTACACTTCCTGGTTTTAAACGCTTCTGTACGAAAGCACCATACCTAATTTTAGTGTGCAGTGATAACCAATTTGTGCAGTGATAAAAGTAAAATGTACAGTGATAAAATGTAAAATGTGCAGTGATAAAATTTGCTTTGATAAGTTGTTAATTAACACAAGAGAATGATTTAATTGAAAGTGAAATGATGACTGCCAAATTATCGAATTAAATAATAGTATATGTTTTTTGTACGAAAATCATGAGATTCAGGCAATTTTTAGTTAATATCTGCCTTTTGGTATGTCCGGAAAATTTTTTTGACCCTTAAAATGGTACACTGACCAAAATTTTTTTGGCGACGGGGGGGGGGGGTCGCCAATTCTTAGTCATTCGGAAATTTTTGGCATAAAATGTGCAGTGATAAAAAATTCTTAAAATTAGGTATGGAAAGCACCCTGATATGCAGGGCTGTGCACCACTGTAGCCAGCACCATGTATTAAATATACAAGCATACTTCAATGTTCTGTAGACATTTTTTGATCAATTTTATAAGTTGTTTTCACGTTCATTCCAAAACGTCGAAATTCTGCTCGTATATTTCAGCTAACTGTATCTCTCTAAGGATATGGTACACAGTTTACCCAACTTGTTCTACAACATTTCACAACTTTTGGAAATCAGTCAATTTATCCTGCATAATTTCTCTTACAAAATAACGCTTCATTAGTAAAGTATTTACACACACTAGCATGTAACAAACAGGAACGTAGCCAGGAGTCTGGGAGGGAGAAGAGCAAAGGGTTACACCCACAAAATTCATAAGCTATCTACATTTCCATTTGATCGACTCTTGCTTCATGAATGGCATTTGACTCGGTTAGAAAGTGGTATAAATTCACTTCGGATTTTTTTCACATTAGATCTCAATAATTGTTGGAAGTCATTGATGATCGGGATTTGGTCATGAATCGATTGTTGGGTTTCACCTTTGCATGGCTCTCTCAATACACCCCCCCCCCCTGACTACGTCCCTTGGAACATATTGCAGAGCTATCTCAGCATATCCTCAGTACTGCAAGAAATCTAGTTTTGTACAATTTGCAGGACCATTTGACTGATTACTGTCCGGGATTATATTGTCCTTGATTATGATATAATAGCATTTTTATAAATTATATGAGAATCAAAAATAGTTGCTATTGTCAACAATAATCACATACATAGTAACAACTGGGTTACCAAATCACCAAGGAACATTCCAAAGTAGTTTCGAACTGAGGATGATTAAAACGAGATCCAATGATTATACCAAATCAGCTTGGCTCAACCTGGAATAGACCTAACCAACTAACACATCTTTATGCCCGTCGCTGCCAAGTGCACTAAAACCTGGATTACACTATCAAAGTTTCGGTGATCACAGTAGGAATTTTGTAAATTCTATGTTTTGAAGGATTTGTAAGAAATGTTTGAGGGAATTGACTTTTTGTGTTTAATAATGAGTGAGTTCCCTCAAACATTTCTTACAAATCCTTCAAAACGTAGAATTTACCGATGCAAAATTCCTACTGTGATCACAGAATGTGATAAAGTAAACCAGGCACATACAACTCAAATGCTTGGTTATCTTTGTTCCATTCCTTTGCTTACATTATCATAACAATGGTAACAAGGATTGAGAGTTAATTGAAAATTGAGCACAAACATGGATTAGCTAATTAGGTCTATCTGTATGGTTGACATTCCTCAATTATTGTGCAGTTTCGGGAAATTGAGATCTAAGGATATGCTTGTTTGTACAGTACACATTCTCTCCCAAATTGGACCGATTTCCTTTGTTCTTGCCAATTCATTGCTTGCTGCAATTTCCTTCGCTTTTAACAGACGAAACAATTACTTTGACCGGTTTCTTTTGAAAATTTTTTATCCGTATAAGTAGATTTAAACCCAACTAACGTTTACGTTCGAGTAGATGACACAACTTTTAACGCTATCAAAAGTCAGGTACGCGAAGAGACAAAATGCAGGTTAGGGAGAGAATATGGTACTCACGCTCGGGACAATTTTTGCTAACTTAATATGCTATAATCTCTACAATCATAGTTTATATGGTTACACTTTTGAAGTGTTAGTGCAACTAAATACACCAAGCTTCTTTAAGGTTGGCGTACACTACCAAAGTTACTTTGATCAAAGTTCCGTCATTGCTCATGATTAAACTTTAAGGGTGGGGGAGGGGGCGTGAACCTTTAGTATCACACTATTTTTTCATACAAGTTTCAAACAATATAACAAGTTTCAGTTCAATAGTGTAAGTCTGACAAATTGTGTCACTACAGATCTCGGAAATAAGGTTGGACAGACATTTTTGTTGAATGTCGTGAGCCAGTTTTGAAGTCGGGATATTTCAGATATTTTTAATGAGGATTAATTTATTAAAGCCTTCATATCGTTTATTTTATAGCGCACACAGTAATGTGATGGTCAATCCAAATTAGGCCATATCCCAGGCTAGGCTTGCAGCGTAAACACGGCTAACGATGTTTACACTATCACACACATTGTTCACACTGCACTTTGGGCAAAGAAACTCTGATAGTGTACACCAACGTTTAGACTGCATTTATGTTACAGCTAAATACAGACCCTCGTTGTTATACTTACAACATGTATAACGAAATTCTTACCAACATTAACACATTGTTATGTATATACAGTCGTATTTTTACAGGTTCAAGCCTCTTTGCCAATCGCCTGTCACTCCAGATGTAGATCTTTAAATATGTACACGGCGAAATTTCATTTCATCTGGAACTGCCATATCACACTACATTGCACGGCGCTAATCACTTTTACGCACGAGTACCTTCGAAACCTCGAAGGATATTTCAAACATCGTGTTTATCCTGCAGGAAGGACCACGCATGTGAGAAAGGGCATGGAGATCATTTAGAAATGTTGGTCGCACAATGGGCAATGTATAAATAAAGAGTGCTTCTTGTTTTCTTCGGGTGCACACAACTTGCCAACAAGATGTGTTCGCAACAGGCTTGTAGCAAGCTTGTCAACAAGTTGTAACAATGTTGTTATTTTATCAAGTTGCTACAAGGTTGTCACTCACAACTTGTTGACAAATTGTTGAATTGCAAACGTTGTTGGAACAACTTGTCACAACTATGTTGAACTCGTTGTGAACAAGTCTGTTGGAACAAGTCGTTGTCAACAAGCTGGGAACAAGCAGTGCGAACACATCCTGTTGACAAGTTGTTGGAACAGCATTGCTACAAGTCTGCTGAAGGTTTTTTACAACTTGTGCGTTTTCACAGTACGTGTGTTCTCCGGTTTCCTTCTGCAGTAATACTGGACCAAAAAGGATCAGCATTAGAAAAGAACTTGTTGGATGAAAATTGAAAGATTCAAACTTACCTTCTTAGGAACAGGCTACGATTGTGCGTTTGTACTAGTCGTGACTGTAGCAGCCGTCGTCGTTGTCGTCTGTTGTTTGTTCTGCATTGCCTTCTTCTGAGCGATCTGAGCGTAACTTAGTTTCTCACTCAGTGAGGTTTCCTTGAAAATAAAGAAATATCATGTCATCTAGAAAGTTGAGGTATCGTTAAGCGATCTCGGCTTAGACACTAGAGAGGTTAAGATACCCCGGTTTTGGTGTACGGGTACGAGTAGTGTCATCTTGTTTTACTGATGTCTGTAATTCGATCATACTTTTTTCTGTTTTCTTGCAATAGACAATGATATAATGTGAAAAATGTGCACCTTAATTACGAGTAAAGGTACAGACATCGACGAAAATATTGCTAACCAAAATCATGCTACCCGTACGGCGTACACGTACACCGAAACCGGGGTATCTTATAACCTCTCTACTGTAAAGTTCTGGCACGCAACGTCTCACATGAAATGAAAGAATTTCCCAGCCTACCTTAGTTTTATCGAGAGGAGTTGTCTTTGGATTGTCCTTAATATTGTCTTTTGAGTTCACTTCAGGTTCACTGACTTTCTTTGTTGGTTCAGTCTTTCTCGTGTCCTCTTTCTTTGCTGGAGTTTCACTTGTTTCGTTCGTTGTTTTATCCTTGGTTTCTTCCTTGTCTGGTTTGGTCGTAGTTACCTTGACAGTACTACAAATGCAATGGTGTTCATTTTTAGAAAAGTCCAGCAACATATTATGCAATATATGTTTTCGCTTTGCTTACACTCAGGAAAAATTCCTGAGTGCATGCAAAAACAGGGTTTGAACTTATAAGGCCTTGTTGGAGTTGTTGGCAGTGGCGAACACTAGGGGGCGAGGAAGGTCAACCGTCTCCCAGTAAATTCTCCTCCCAATAAAAGCCTTTGAAATTCTAGCTGAATAATTGTACAGACAAAGCTGTAACAATAATTTTAACACCCCCATTTCACTCGTTGGTCTACAAGCCGCTCTATCACACGGAGCTAATCTAGCACTTCAGCAAATAAATTACGCTGTAATTTATATTTACTGTTGTATATCAATTTATTATTGCTTGTTATGTAGAATTATCGTAATTTTTCCATTGTCTTTACCTTGTTGGAGTGACCGGTGGCGATACTGGAGGAGATGACGCAACCTAAAAGAAAATATTCTCGTTGTCATTCCATTCAGATCTCATTTAAATGAAATAAAAATAATTCTATTAAGCCATTAAGTTGCATTGCACCCTACTTTAGTATACTACTCTATCTAACGCCAGACGATTTTACTCAGTGAGTTAACTTAGATTACTCGTCATCTTTACCGAGTTTATAAGATTCACTGTTTCAGTAAAACAAATCACCTTACCTTGTTGTAGTCTTGTCTAGTACTTGGAGATTGTAAGGGTAGATCGGATGTTTTCTAAAACAATTATGCGATATGCTGTTACCTTGTGCTTGAAATGATACTTTTAACTTAAAACAAAGTTGACCAATAATATTCAAGCTTCCTCCAAATAACGGTGCATACTTACAAATGTATTAGCTGAAGGTAGAGGTGGAAACTGTGCATTCGATAAGTTAAAGTGGCTATCATCCTTGCTGCGTTGAGGTTCTTGAGGTATAGGTGATCGCTAAAAATTGCAAAACTCAATATTAATCTCACTTCACAGAACATGTTGTAATATTATTGTCGATTTCAAGCCACTTTTCAACACGCGGTTCCCAAGTTTGTTGCAAACTTGCCAATTATGTTTCCAAGTTCAAAAATTTGGCGTGAACTTCGCAACAAAGTTCGCAAGTATATTTCAATGTTTGAATTATTGTAAACAAATGTATTTAATGTTCATAGTTCAAGTTGAAATTAACAATTCAATGGAAAAATCTTGGTCCAGTGGTCTACCAATCTTGGTCCAGTGGTCTATCAAGTGGTCTACCAAGGTTTGTATTTCATTGAATTGGTTATTATTATTGAGTATGAACATTTGTTTACAAACGAAGTTCAAACATTGAAATGAACTTGCGAACTTTGTTGCGAAGTTCGCGCCCAATTTCCGAACTTGGAAGCGTAATTGGCAAGTTCGCAACGAACTTGGGAACCGCGCGTTGTAAAGTGACTTGAAATCGACAATAATACACTATGTATGTCTTTTGGTTTTTAGCTATTTTCGACCACATACGGTGTATATGATTTTGGTACATATCAAGCTTATATCTCAGATTGAAGAACTTCTGAGCCCTAACAAGAATCTAACCATGTAACCATCTGGTAACGGACAGACGCTAACCTTCTGATAACGGGACAGACACTCTAACTATTGAGCTACAAGGTGCATATATAGTATTAAACAGGGTGCGATAATTCGCGTACTTACGTACCGGAGGTACGCCAATATTACGGTCTGGTACTTCTTTGTTTTCAGTCACGTACCACGTAGGTACGCGGAACTCTTGCTATCTGCGCACTTTTTGCTGGTATCACATGACCTTTCCAAGCCCAAGGTATTCAATATCGTAATTTAGTTGGTATATCATGTGTCTGAGATGTCTTGGCATGAAACATGATTGCACTGATGGCACTAAGAAACGTTGGAGTTGGTTGTTTGAAATAGCAAAACTCCGTTTTTAAATAGCAAAACACCCTTTTCAAATAGCAAAACACCCTTTTCAAATAGCAAAACTCCTTTTTCAAATAGCAAAACTCCCGTTTCAAATAGCAAAACTCCCTTTTCAAATAGCAAAACTCCCGTTTCAAATAGCAAAACTCGCTTTTCAAATGACAAAATTCCCTTTTCAAATGGCAAAACTCCCTTTTCAAATGGCAAAACTCCCTTTTCAAATAGCAAAACACCCTTTTCAAATAGCAAAACTCCCTTTTCAAATAGCAAAACACCCTTTTCAAATAGCAAAACTCCCTTTTCAACTAGCAAAACACCCTTTTCAAATAGCAAAACTCCGTTTGTTACCTCGTAGTCTGAACATACTTTTCAGAGACCTGTACTTTACGAACCTTATTTTAAAGACTAAGTACACATTGAGTACTGAGTTTGTTCTAGCGCAAGTACAGTACGCGGCAACAACCATTGGCATACCAGTCAGGTACGACTAGAAATCTTGAATGATCGCACGTTGGTATTATATACCGATACTTTTTTGCTGCATTTATTTTTCCCAAAAACTATGAGTGAAATACGTACACTTGTACGGATATCTTCACTACTTCCTCTTCTCCTCCGTACTCTTGACCCAGGTCTAACAAAAAAAATCAAATGTAGTTTGTCAACTTTCTTTTTCTAATTAATAGCAAAGTAAAGTAACACAGGTTACTGTTTGCTATATTATTGCAAATGTAAATAAGTGCGTCTTTGAAAAAAATTGCTCACTGTCCATGTAGAATCACTCGAGTTTTGATGCTTCGGAATTCTCTGATGCAAGAACGCGAGTTCAAGTTTGGAAACAGTTTGAAATACAAATAGAACACGCCGTGTTCTGGAGGCATTCGCGGACGCTTTGGAAAGGCAAATGCAGTTTTAGGTAATTTACGAGCAATACTGTACTGTACCTATAATCCTCTTCATTTCTCCTCCAGTTCGTAAAACTACTTGAAGTGGTGTTAGATGGTGATTTACTAGGCACACTGTTTGTAGTGGTGGTACTACTGTTGGTTGTGTTTGTCGTACCATTCGTACTGTGTGCACGGGGTCGATGGGGTAACGTATCTTTTTCTACGCGATCTGACGGATCTCGATAACTTCGTGTTTGATTTCTGCAACGAACACATGAGAGGAAAAAATTAGGAAACGCTTGTTTTGCAACAGCAACTTTCTAACAAGGTTATTTTTTGTAAAAATTCCCTTACCTGTTTCGATTATTTTGGTAATACGGCCTGTTTCCTTGATGGTCTGGAAGATAATGGATAGTTGCTAGCTTTAAAAACTGTTAATTTGCATAATTGTATGGGAGATTCACATCTGAGGTTCATGGGTGTGCCAGTCACATAACATTTTACAGTCATTCAAGGCAGGATTTGGGTGGAAATAGTGGGGGAGGTGGAAAAAAATTTAGGCAAGGTGCAGCAGTCTAGCTGATGACCCCCATGGAAAGTTAGGACTTAGAAGAAAAACTTTCTTACAAAATTTCTAAGCAACCAAAAATATCAAATTTTCACTTTGATTTATCATTGAATTGATTGAAACTTTCCCAAAGGGAGGTTCGAAAATTCTCAGGGGATGTCCGGCCATGCAGTCACAGGGTTCGTAGTCTCCAAGACCAAAAAAAATCAAAGACTTTCAAAGATTTTTTCTGCCTATTTTCAAAGACTTTTCAAAGACCTTTGAGAGCAATCAGCTGTCGAAAAATTGCAAGTGTAAGCACCATTTTTACCTGGTAATTAGTCCCGCCACATCCCATCCTAAAATGCGCATTTTCGTCGATATTTGCGAAAATCTTGATTCAATCAATCTATTTTATTACCTAGGAAATCGTATAATCAATTCCTCACTAAATAATTTAAAGACTTTTAAAGACTTTCTTCGCTTTTTCACACAATTTAAAGACTTTTCAAAGACCTCAAAGACCTGCATTCCAATTTAAAGACTTTCAAGGATTTCAAAGACCGCTACGAACCCTGAGTCACTGTCATCAAACACAAAACCACACCCAAAATTGATATAGTATGTATAGTTCAGAATACACGTTTCTGGAAAGTATGTCATCTTGGCTATAGAGCCTCGTTTCCATGATTGAGATATTGGGCTTTGATTAATGACACATACACATGAATCCAAGGATCTATAGCCAAATTGACATGCTTTCTGGAAAGTATTATATTAGATACTTACTATTGCCCTTATTGAAGTTATGAGAATGATATGCATTGTTTGCAAGAGTTGGAATCTAATGAGAAGAGACATAATAAACACACTTACTAATGCTTACAGCATTAATTTACGAAAACTATTGTAAGCAAACAAAATGTCATACCAGTGTGGGATCAAAGTAGTGCTGACCAGCAGCCCATTGTGTCATAACACCTGGCTGGAAAAAGGAATAACCCTATAGAAATAAATCAAATGAGAGTTATATTAATGCTAAAAATTACTGTCGATAATTTCATTTTTGGTGGCAATTGAAAGTTTGCTGTAAAAAATTGGGAGGGCAGCATTACTGTATTCTAACCAGCAAACCTGATGTACCTGGTGATTTCCATAAATTGGTGAAACAGGATATCGAAATGCAGGTGATGAAATTGGTGGGATTGTTGGAGGTTCATTGGTCTACATGAAAAAAACAGGGTGGAAAAACAAATAATTATGGTGTACTGTGAATACAGACATGTATAACAAAATAACAGTTTATAATGTTTCAATCAATAGATTAAATTCTTAGTGATTGAAAGCGGAACTTGAGAACCAGGGAAAGTGAAGTAAACTCAAAATGATTGCATTTTACCTGTCTCATGCCATTTTTCTGTATAAAGTTTGAGCCAGCTCTTGGTATTGGCTTGGCTTTTATTCTTGCCTGGGAAGTTAACAAAAGGTTTATAATACCTGGGCAGTTCTTATCTAATTAAGTTTGGGTTTTCCTTATCGCCATACAAATTTACAAAGCACTTATTGTAAAAGTTAATCAAACAATAATCATTACCATAATTGGCTTTCCCTTGAAGGTCTTAATATCCTCTCGAAGATAGCGATATGCCTAGAACGTTTAATAACAAGTTAAAAATAACACTTACAAGAACAAACGATTTACATACCAGGGCGCAAAGTAGAGAAAAAATATGGCCTGCCAGTCTAAGAATTTTTGGCAAGTGAAATAAATTTTAGTCTGCATTTTTATTCATTGAACTACCAAAATGGCAATGTCACATACAGTATGAGTCATATTGTAAAAATCAATGTTTTCATGGTATGCATTTTTATTGTTTTTAAACTTGTCTATTTTACTACAGTAAACTTGGATGTACATTTCAAATATAAATGTATTTTGTCAACTAATTATGGTAAATGAAATTAAATATATCTACTGCCATTTTTTTTACTTTGGCAATTCAAATTTGTTTTTGTCTGCCATTTCTAAAATATGGCCTGCTTTTGCCCGTTGGCAGCCCGCCATTTCGAGCCCGGTTACATACTGTCATTGAATCAATGGTTTACACACCTTTTGAGCACAATCTTCAGATTCAAACTGAATGTACCAATAATTGTTGTGAGCTGGCTCACAGCTGATGTATTTTGGACAACCTTCTCCACTAAATAATTCTTCTACTTCCTGCAAATTAAATATGATGCAAAATTTTGTATTAAATAAAAGGCAGTCTGTAGTTGTGCATGCAACTAACCACAAATACAGGGATGGATTTACTGGGGGGGGGGGAGGTGCACCTCCTCCCCTCCCAAGGGGGTGCAGGGGAGGGTGCTATTTTTATGATAAAGCAAAAAAGACAAAATGAGATACAGTAATTTGAGTAATAACACAATAAGTGAACTGTGAACAACAATTACAATTCAAATACAGTAGTTGATGTGCAGCACACATGACCGACACAACTCAGCAGTTGGCACCAGAGCACCCCCCTACCAGATCATGCCTGCACAAATATCATTTTTGGCATGTGTAATATTTGGGTCATTCGAAGAAATGTAATATATCTTTATAATAAAAAATCCCTTCTTGATCAACTTTTTCACTGTCAAAGTTTTCGGATATGATGTCATTAGGTGAATTGCAAATTAGTTTTCCTTTGTTTTTTGTACCAAAAATTGACCTAATGTCATCATATCCGGAAACTTTGACAGTGAAAAAGTTGATCAAGAAGGGATTCTTTATTTCTTCTTCGAATGACCCAAATATTACACAAACCAAAAATCATATTTGTGGTTAATCGCACTTTAACAATTGCATAATCATGTTACTACCTCATTTGGTCATATTTTTTTTAAATTTTCTTTCCCCATCCAAAAATGGATTTGATAAGCACCCCCCTGTCCAAGGCTAGGAGTGGTGTACACCCCCCCCCCCTGCATCAAAGTGTGAACAGTGTCAAATAAAAAAATTATGTACTCTCATGTAAAATTTCAATGTTTGTGACAGCCATTTCAAGTTATTTTTTATAAATGTAAGCTCTGCTATACCTCCACAGAAGTGGATTCTGGAACTTCGCGTAAAATGACTATACACCGTTTCATGTTAGGCCGCATCTTTGTGAGAGATTCATCCATCTGTAGGTATGCTGACTCTTTTATGGCTTCTTTAACAAGTTCAATATCATTCGTAAGTTTCTTCATCTAAATAAAGTAACAATATAAACATGAGTTCATTCAACAAGATAAGCTTAGACAGCAACAATACCAAAAAAACAACAGAACAACTGAAACATTCAACAGCAATATCAATGTTGGGTTCCAGTCCAAAATACTAAATTCATTAAAAAACATTATTTTAATTGTTTCAACTACAATAACATTTTCCTTCATATTAAAGTTTACTTAATTCAACATACCTGATTAAAATTGGCCACAATTTGAATCAAGACATATTGATCACTGTCCATCTGAGAAACTATATCATAACACAAGAAAACAACAAATTATAGTTTAACCCATCAAGTTACATTGGGCAGTAATGCACCATACTTTATTATTTTACCGTCTAATGCCAGATGATTTTACTCGTCAAGGAGAGAGCGCTGGTGCTCAATGGATTAACCACGCGTATGTGTCTAGTTAACCCATTAAATTGCACTGTACCGCAATGTGCCTTGTATCAAAAGTAGATATACAGTTTGGACACCTCAAATCGTGTTTGTTACTTGAGCAAAATATCTGGGGAGTAAAATACGATATGGAATACAACTCACCTAAGTAAGTGTCACCAGCTAAATTTTCTCTATAAAAAATCAAATAAGTCGAAACTCATTATTATTAATTTAATTAGATAAAATTATTACAATACATAACTCTGGTAGAATAAAAGGGTTCGAATTAATTCTGAAAAAATGGTTCGTGAATCGATTTTTTATCTTAAGGAAATTTTAAGGAATTTTCTTGGAATTTTCACTAATTGGAAGTTAAAACTTAAAAAGTAGAAGCAGTGCAATTTTCAAATATATACATCGCAAACTCGCAAAGAAATAAAATTTTGGGTGGAATTATAATAGTTTTTAAGTACAATCTAACAACAATACCTTCAAAATATATGGCCCTTCATCACATTTACAAAGAACTGAATTTATTACTGTATATTTTTATCAATTTGAGAGACATTTGATTCGTGACTTTGATCAATTTTTATGAAATTGCGTTCATGAAAACTCAAAATTGATTCATGATTCACGAATCACAAGCTGTTATTTCGAACCCCGAAACTTGATCCAATCGGGTGTAACACATTTTGAAACTCGCTGTGATATTGCCCTTTTATGAGTAAGATTTATACAGCTGCCTGTTGTTTACAGATTATTATAAATTATAATTAGATTCATTCCCTTACTGAATGAAGTACAAACCTTGAGAAATAGTATTCTAGCTGCTGTCGGACAAGTGTCCTTAGTTCGTCTTTAGACAGTTCATCCGGTTTTATATGTTCAGGGATATTTTGCCTAGCACCAGCGCGTGGCTCAACAAACACACTAGGCTCACCACCATTCACTATAACACCACCGTCGCCGCCAGGTGTGGGTAGCGGAGAAGGCATCTGTTCCTTTGGCTCCTGATCACGCTGTGTTTCTGGCTTTTTAAGCGAGTCTTTGCTCACTGATCTAAAGGAAAAGTATTAAAGTAACATTGGATATCTATTTCGCTAAGAAACTGTGGCCATCGGCAACACTGACCAGGGCATCTTACTACTTCAAGTATTGCATGAATTTAATGTTAAACAGAGATCTCTGTAAAAAGATTTCTAAGTCTATCGGCATAATTTATCGAGCTCGTTTTTACTTGTTAGCTAGTACTAAATTGTCATTGTACTATACGTTAATCTACCCATACCTTACCTATTGTAACACTGCTTGGTCCTCCACCTATGTTTCCAATTTAAGTCGCATATTTCTATTACAGAAACGAATTGTCAGAGTACTGACCAATTCTAATTACCGGGCGCATACTGCTCCACTATTTAGTAAATTAAAAATACTCAATATATATCAGCTTAATTCCTTCCATATTGGTAAATTTATGTTTTCTTACCACAATCAGCTATTACCACCTTCTTTTCTCAATCTGTTTATTACCAACAATGAAATCCATGATTACAACACCAGAAATGCGAGTTCATACCGAGCTCATGCATGTAGAACAAATGTAATGCAGTTTACCATCCTATTTCAAGGACCCAAATTGTGGAATTCTCTCCCAGAGTCCGTCAAAAGTGCACAGACTATCAATTGCTTCAGGAATAGAATTTTGAAATACTTGCTAGATGTCTAATTACGTTTTTCTTGACCTCTCCTAACTAATCATTTTTCTGATCTATATTTTCTGTTACTACTGCTCCAAGGAGACATCCTATTTACAAGCCCTATGGTTTCCGGATGCCTCCTTGCCACCGATATCTATTTTATGGTGTATACATATTGACTATTTAAAATTAACTATATTATTATCATAAAATAACTTGTACATAACTGATATCTGTGGCAAATTAAAATTATCTCTTATCTCTTATCTCTTGTTGGAGAACAAATGCATGTTATAACTTCTTGTTATGTAACTCTTTGATTCAACCTTAGATTTACTGTTATTAAATATATAAAGGAACAAATACAGTCTTTTGAATGAAGTTAAAAGGTTAATGAGCAAGATCATTTTACCAAGTTGAATATAAATTTTATGTTTTAACAGAACCTACCCAGTCTCAAAGACAGCTGCATCAGGATTGAGGTGACCTTTCTGGTCCTCAGATGATGGTGGTGACTAAATAAGTATAACAAAACTTGTAACGTTGTACCACATTGCAATGCACACAGAATAATATAAAATGTTCTGTAAAGTACATAACAATCATTCAATCTGACAGGTAAAACACTTCTCAACTTTCGAGTGATGGCCCTTATTAGGGTTTTTGGACCTTGCTAATTAGAGAGGAAAATTTTAATGGATGTTTGAAGGAGACTTCATAATATGTGGAAACACTACAGAGCATTCCCTCACAAATGTGTACTTCTTTCAGGATTTGAATTAACAGATAGCGAATCGCGATTCGCTATCCGTTTTGTGGATTTCACTACTCATTTTGCTATATAGTAATATAAAAAAAAAATACTATTCAACCTGAGAAGATTTCATATGTGAAAAAGTAAAATGGATAACATTGCCATTGGAAATGTTTGTTTTCAAATAATTCTTTGAAATGATATTTCTGCGCTGATATTTCTGAATAGGCAGTAGAATTCTGTTGCATTTCCTAATGGATAATTTTAGCATATCAAAAATTTTTGGTATACGAAAAAAAAAATTCTGCTATTATCAGAAATTCCGTGGAATTTGTATGGCTGAAAAATGTACACCAATATTGCATTCAATGTCGATATTTTCAATTGGTACACAAAACAGGCCTACTTCATACTAAGTGACTGTCATATACCTTACAGAACGTGTTATATAATGTGTTAAATACTATGACACTTTCAATAACTACTCATGTAACACCTCCACACTAAATTTAACAGTCCCACAAACAAGTCTCTCTGTCAAGGCTAGCCCAGAAACATATACAGTAAATTGCTGGTTATTGCCTGTAGATTCAAGTAATTTTGCCCTAGACTTTTAGAAAACAGTGTTTTGTCCACTAATAATATGTTGCAATGTACAAAATCTATAACTGATTGTGAATTTTTTTTAAGAATAACATAGCTATTATAATTGATCAATATGCATCGTCACATCATTGAAATGGGTATAATTTCAGCTGATTTAAAATGAACCAGGGTTCGAAATAACGGCCGATCAACGATCAATGATCGGCAGGAAATTGCTTTTGATCGGCAGAGAAGCAAGATTATCGATCATCTTGATCGGCAAGAACCATCGTCTCAAAAACATGGTTAATATTGTTAACAGACACCATGCAATACTATGGTATTATCACAGAACATATAAACACAACATATCCTATACCGATTGGCCAGATTTTCATTTGATCAGCAGAAAATCATGACTGCTTATCAGCATGATCGGGAACGTTGGAAACGTTATTTCGAGCCCTGATAAACAAATTGATAAATAGGTGGAAAAATTTGGGCAATATTATGCAAGTCTACATAGTTTCCTAGAAAATGATATTGTGAAAACATGTCTTCTGGGTAAAGTGTTTAAAAAAAACAAAAAACATACAATACACAGACATTTAAACGTGACTATGTCTGGTCATGCATAATTTGATGATTCACAGTCCTGATTTACAGACTAAATGGACATTTGGTCTTGCTAAAATTAATGGTGTATGTGTCTACTTAGCCTAATGCCAGACAATTTTACTTGTGATTAACAGATTAGACACAAGCAACATTATTATGGCTCAGGTGTCCACCAAAATAGGTGGGGGGGGGGGGAGTAACCGGTCCTGGGAAGGGCAGGGGGGGACTCTTTTACATCATCATGAGAGTAATATAAATCTTTTCTGAAGCAACCTCTTTCTAAAATTTAACAAATCAATCCCACATTCAGATTTAATATAAACCCCCAATTAAAAATAATGAGGCAAGCTTTCAGGGAAAAGATTTTGCAATTTTGTATCGTATCAGCTCATCGCTTAAGAAATACTGAACATCCCTCGAAACTTGCATCCAGAAATGTAGAGGTTTTAATCAATTTCACTTTATAACAATGAAAATTGTGGCTATTCGATTATAACTTTGGCAGTGTCTTACTGTAATAATGATAGCCTGCCATCTGATATACTAAGTAATATAACAGAAGGGCCAACATACAATACAAAGGAACAAATAATATTCACTAGTTTAAACCACAAATTGATGCTATTTCACGCCTGAGTGACATCTTTTAAAGTAAGTAAGTCGAATTTCTCGAAGTGCTGACTCATTTTGGCCGAGCTTTTCGGCGTAGGACACTTTTGGTCATACGATCAGAGGATCAATCAATTTGTGGCCTCGAAATTTTAAATTAAACATTGTCTATTTTCGCAGACATTTAGCGCATCAAAAACGATGACACGGCAGCTGGAATACTGAATAAAAGATAAACTTAGAGCTCGTATTTCCAATTTTTCCTGACAGGGAACGGTAATGTAAACGAAATGGGAAAAATTCGATGGCTGATAACTTCGAGGGGTCAATAAACATGGCCGCCATACGTTTTAACACGTACGGACTGACTTCCCACGCACAGTGTTATTTTTAAAAGTTCTTCTAACCACCGTACTCTTCGTAAAAGAACGTAGCCTTCGTTCGTTTTCGCTTTGCCACTATCCGAAAGACGTTAAAACGAACTCAGACATAACTACAGGAAACAGTTTGGAAACAACCCCACCTTTTTTGAAATTGTGATATCCACTTCAGTAGCAGAGCTTGTCGTGGCCGAACTCATGCGGCTCCGTACAATATCTGAGTAACGTCTATCCCACCAGTACTTCTTATAGAAGGGAAGTTTGTGTAACCGAGCAAGGATTTACTTAATACACACGAGTTATGATGATACCAGACACCGACAATATGTCCAAGACAAAACGCAGACAAGTTGATATATCCACAAATCCAGTTGGTGTTTCACAAACGAAACGAGGACGATGTGCCTCCCGTTTTGGGCTTCAAGTTTGCTTCACAAGGCGGCTGGCAGTCTCTGCTAGTGTTCTTCAACAAGGCTGAAGTATTTCGAGAGTTTTCCTGAGGAAAACGGACCAAATGCAGCTGCTGTTTCACTTCCTACACCGCCAACACACGTGGCAACAGGACGGTTTAAACACGGCTACCGATACGAAACTTCGACTTATATCTCACCAGTTCCTGTCTAAAACACCTCCCCTGATACGACACCAATAGATACGAAGATGAACACAATAAATTCCAAGCGAAACTCGAGAGAAAAACGATCAAGTTTCGACGAAGTAAATTGTGCAAGAAATGCAACAAAGCCAAGCGATTGACTGTACAGCCTCTTATCTCGCCTGCAGCTTGCCCACCACCTGATCATACAGGTTACCCAAGTCACAAATCCGAGAACCTTGCTGAGGAGGAAATGAGTCTATTGCATCACAACCGATATAGGCCTTATTACCACTGGTATTAACCGGTATTCGTGTTGGCACAATTTTTTTCTTTCAATTCATTCTTGTAACTTCATCGTTTAGTCTTACCATATCCTTTAGCCTCTCACAACTTTTACAATAATAGTTTATTGCATTCCTTTATCTCATTAGTATTCCGTCCTCTTCAAACATGTCATAATTGTCTTACTGTGTTAAATATAATTCGCATGTTGAGAACTAACAGGTTGAAGATTGAAAATCTTTGTAAGTACATTGAAAACCCGCACAGACACAGAAGCCGTCATAGGACAGCAATTCCTATCATCTCTGATTAGAAGAGTATATGAGATATATTTAAGTCTATTACTTGTATTCGACAGTTCAATCGAATTTTATAAATTTTAGACGGGCAATTATTTTTAATACTATATAATGGAAAGGATGGTGTATAAAGCAATTGTGAGTTTAATTAAGGGAAAATACGTCAATGTCCGGCGGTTATATTAACACTACATGAGATTGGATGAAAATTTGATGATGTCAAAAATTAAGTCTGATAGATCAGACATTTTAAATATTCTTTAGTCAAATAAGTGGTGGGCGTGTGCACTTCGTGTTATCAGAGTATCAGGCTATCAGCGATGATGCCAAAATGCTAAATGAAAACGAAACTTAGGATATTTTTAGGCGATGTGGGCCCAAAATTTCTAAATTAAAATACTAATAAACATGGTCCTTTACCCCCATGGAGTCACTAAGTGTTTTCATAATGAAGTCAATTTAAATATCAGCTAAAATTAAAGCCAAAATTCAAGATTTGTAAGAGGCCAGTTTCAAATTGCTATCTTGTTGTTTGTCAGCTATTAAGATATTCAGTTGTCAGTCAACAAAAATGGGCAAAATGAAATGTCAATTTTAGACTTTATTTATCTCAATGACATTTTCAGGGTTCTGGATCATTTTCATTACTTTGTGAAGAGTTTATTCTCTTTGATTTTTATACATTTTTAGATCTGACTGGTCTCCATGTGATAAAATAAGAACCTGAAATACTAGCCTAAACAGATTGGGTGTCTAAATACTGAAAAATTAGCCTGACAGGCCCTCATATACAGTAGGTTCTTATATGCAAGCTTTACTTACAATTAGGGTGGAAAATATACTAGTAATTATTAGTTGAGTTTGTTTACATCATATAAGTATTTGTGATCAAAATCTTTTATAAACTAAATGTCTTAGGGGTGTTTATATGGAGGCAAGCCAGCCCGGTTACCTGAGATAGGTGGCTTTGCTAATTTCATCATGTAGCAGGCTGGCACCAAAACAAATCATTGCGAGAAACTGTCATGGTTATGACCGTCACAACTGTTCACAGAGGTATTAATTTTTAAAACTATAGATTAAAAATCTGTTGAGAAAGTCTTATTTACTACAATTAGTAATTGGCAATATATTCGTATTCAGCGGCTTAGGCAAACCAGCCAACGTAGGCGAGATCTGGGGGCTCTGTCGGGCTCTGATCTGGGGCTCTGTCATTAAACAAGATCTCGCTTAGGCAAGCCAGCCTGGTTCTCATATACACACAATACGAATATTAGTATAAATTATCTAGCAACATTAGATCTCGGCCAAGTAAGCTAGCTCAGGCACCCGAGCTGGCTTGCCTCCATATAAACACCCCATTAGGTCAAGTACTGTAACTTCAGAGCAACTAAAAGGCATTTAAACTGTTAAGTGTTTTGATCAAATTAAAATCTACTTAGTAACTTTACAAGTTGTCCATGAGCAGACAGTCAAAGACAGTAATTAACGCACTGCTACAGCCAAGTAGATTATCACTCTGACAAGTGACAATAACACGTCTATATAAACAGTCATCCAAAAGTCCAAATTGTTCATTATTTTTTCATCGACAACTCACTACTCACGAGTATCATATCTTTAGGCCTTTATAATTATATTATGGGTTTCAGTTTGTAAATAAAATAGATAAACCGTTCGTATATATTAACGATAGTGAAATAGTGTAATATAGAAAATTTTATAGTCATTAAAACCTCGATTGATGGGCTTTAAAACAAGTGATTTCTCTGAAGGATCAACATTGCAGCTATGTTGGGAGCAATCTCCAATCCTTCTTGGATTCGTTTCTTGACAACCTTTGGTAGAAGCTTGAGGATGCAGGTATATCATGGCCATTCATGGGCAGACGCAGAAATGGATGCGCTCTCCATCGAGGAAAACAATATAATAGATACACTTTGATACACTTTCGAAGCATCCCTGTTAGCGTAGTATCCTTTCCTACTCGTCATGTTGCCTCAATAACTCGTTATTTGACGGACTGTCGCTCAAAAAAGCTCAAAATATTTTGGAAACTTCTTGCTCCTTGGGCATTAAATTCACTTGCGTTATAAAAACAACGCGCGTGTTATTGCCAGAAATGAGACTGGACCGAGCACAAACAGAGGATGACAACTTCCTGTGTGTCCCCACATAAACAAAAGTCTAGCACATGCGCAGATGCGACTGTAACCTACCTTTAATTAAACGAAAAATAAAAAAATGAGAAATTTTTCTTGAGTTTTATGTAAAGATTGTACAATGTATCAGCAAAAACAAACAAATTATTAATTATCAAGACTTTGATATAAAACAATATAAATAACCGATATAATCGATATAATACTTTTTAAAACTGTGCTAGCTCCCAGTCGATTGGCTCCCAGTCACAGAATAGTCCCAGTCTTCCAAAAATCAAAATGTCACTCGCAACATGGCGGACGAAGGTACTGATAATATTTGGAAAAGGAAATTTCTGACGCTTGAAAGTCGCGTGAAACTTGTTGAATTGGTTAGTTTGCAGTCGCTTTTTGTTTTTTCATGTTCTGTTCTTTGTTAAAACCCGTTTAGTTTCCAGCATAATGGAAAAAAGCATGAAGATTTTGCCTCATAAAATGAGAAATATGTTGTTTTGAATTGTGCAGGAAAATCAAAAAATTGTGAACAGAATTTATCATGTACGAAAGCATTTGAAGAGATCTAGACGGGAGAGAAGGTTTGTTGTTTTTCTTTGCTCTGAGCAATGCGTGAATTATGTATTGAATACCATGACAAAATGAATATTTTTAAAAATATGTTGGGTATGCCTTGCTTGACATTTTCAAGTCTCTGGGTCCATGAGTGGCTCTCAGAGTGTGTTTTCTGTTGTGCATGTGGAAGATTGCATTTTTTATTTCAAAAGCTAGATCATAGGATCTTGCAAAAAATACAGTCTGAAGTGGAGCATTTTCATCCAATTTATTCTTCAATCATTGATTCTACCTTTTTGTGGAACAAGTTCCCTTCCTAAAACTAGCCTGCATGGCAGGCGGTATTTCTACGGGCAGCGAAAATTAGGGAAGCAAAGGAAATACCGTCTGCCGCAAAACTAGGGGTTTTTGAATTACCCGTCCGCTGGTGAACGGGAAAAACGGATTGGTTAGTATTTTTATGTAGTTGTCAATCAACGGCTAAATTCGGTTAAATGTTAATCATTAACCAAATGTTTTGACGTTTTGAAACTCTGCGTTTTGAAATTAGTTCACGTCAAGTCAGACCAGAAATGGAATAACATAATAAAAGAAGCAAATTAAAAGATACAAGCTGAAAAATAACACTCTAAATAGTGTTATTGATAGAGATTCGAACAAGAATATTTAACAAAGAAGATACGTCCGAAGGGGCCGAAGTTATGATCGGCGAAAGGTATGGGCTAGTCTATATTTTTGTTCAGACAATTACATGCGTATTAATTTGATAATATACTATCTCGCTTGACTTTCAAAGGCCATAAATCGCAATAATGTTGACATTTTACTAAAACTATCGATAGAAATTAGGAGATATTTCTTCACTGAATCGAACATTCGAACAGTGGGATTTCCATGTAGGCCTATCAGTCATGTTCTGAACCAAAGATACTTGATAGATATTATATACGAACCTCCAAAGTATAAACAAGGGGCCGGTTGATGCAGTAATTATCAAATAACAGTTAAACTCTTATATACCCGTTGAATATGTATAGTTGTAAACAAATAAAAACTATCGTTCTATAAGGTTCAATACTTTTAGTTTGGTTGTTGACTGATGATGAATCTATGGATAGTATATACTTGCATGCTTTGTATTTTGAGCTTATTAAACCACCGTTTTAAGGCAGCTAAACGGCTAAACGGGCTTGGTTTATATTAACACATAAAATAAATTCCTTAATTCTCATCACTAGACACAGTCTACACTTTGAAATGTCGAAGACAGTGGGAGATTTATTTTTTATATTTTATATTTATATAATTTATATATCAATAGTTCGTATCTCCACGAACAATGACAGAAGACTGAGTTTCTTTAAAATAGAATGAAATTTCACTCAAAATTCTGTTTGTTTCAAATTGGAAGTTTAAAATGGCAATTAAAACTCTATATAAAATATGAAAAAAATTAACTGTCTTGAATTATTTTGTCGGGCGGTACATTTATATTGTATAACGAAAAATAAAACGTTTTCACGAGGATTTTAAAATTCAGTCGGGCGGTGATGAGAATCAAGGAATTTATTTTGGCAGCGTTTACACTGTACCGTTTTCGTAGCGTTCTCGTATTGTTCTTAATCCTCAAGGGAACGCAAGACAATAGTCTATAGTTCTCTCGAACAATACGAGAACGCTACGAAAACGGTACAGTGTAAACGCTGCCTATATGTTGGGCAGTTGGGACTTGGGAGCAGCTTGGGCATTTTGAATATTTACTTAATTAATGCATCTATAAATAGCGTGATGCTTCAGGGGCGGTAGTTCATTTACACCCAGTTTTGCGGCAGGCGGTATTTCCTACGTACCGCCTGCCATGCAGGCTATCCTAAAACTAGAATTTAGATTTTTGTTCATGTTTTTAATCCTTAGCTATCTAGTGAAGAAGTGTGGAGAAAATGGTATTGACTATGAAAAAGGACAACCACAGTATATGGTATAAAACCAGTATTTTTTTTATTAACACTTACTAGAAAGCTGTGGATTGATATGCAGGGGTGGAAAAAGTAGACGAGCACTGCTCACAGGAAATGTTAAACAGCTGCAGGAAATTCGTTTGAATGAAGATTTGCTATTGAAAATTTGAAGGAAACCTTAACACCCATGTCCCACTATATGGGCGCAACAACATATGGTTGACAAACATATTTATTCCTTGAATTTAAAACCATGGTCAGCTAGAACACTATATGTTTATACACATGCAGATTTAGCACAAAAATACTCCGTTAGTCTACAGGAAATGTTTGTCTCCAGGTTGTGCTCCCAGGAAAAAAATCTTTTTTCCTGCCCTGAAAAATACTACCACCTGAAATATACAAAACATCAATATTTCAAGCAAAGACTCTTTGTCTCAGTGAAGGGCCTTGTCTCACTTCTCAGTGAAATGTTCGAGTTTCTAACACTTAACTATTCTACTATCTCAGGCCCAAATGCTTGCAGATATCAATGCTGCTTATGAAGACACTCGCTCGCAGTTCAAGAAATCTGCTGGTCTGACAAAGAAAGGCAAGGGTCGAGCACGTCACAAGTTAGATCCAGATGCGCCAAAGAAACCAGCGAATGCATTTTTTATGTACTGTCAACAACAACGAAACTCAATGCACGGTGAGCCGAAGGAATCCACTGTCGGCCATCACGAGTTGACAAAACATCTTGCGAAGGAATGGAAGACTTTGGGAGCTGAGAGACAGAAGGTCAGAGCCAGTTCTAGCCTCATCTGCAAGGCAGGGTGCAGGTTTTCCATGGGGTGGTGCATGAGGGAGCCTTACCGCCCACTCTCCTCTGCAACACTGCTATCCCAACATTACCATTGAGATAGCCGAATCTGCATGTTCGTCTTTTTGTTACGTTTTACATTATCTTTTGTTTATAAAGTTTATATCAGCTTTTTATCACATATGTGTGACTGGACAGTTGCTGTAGCACAGTACAGTAAATTTTCTTGTTAAAATATAGTATATTTTAAAATATGGCTGTATAACAACCTCGACATGTTTACATATTTAACCATGATATTTAACTAAAGCATTCTGAGTATTTTCTTGTGAGCTTACAGTCTACAGATCAATTAAATTGTTTCAAGAAATCGACATGCACTGCATGCGTAAAACGCTGAGCCTTCTGTTTAACAGGACTGAACATGTTGCTGCCCATGTTGTTCACACTTGTCAACAATATTGAACAATATTGTTGAGCCTGAATTGGGTGTAACAATATTGTTCAATGTTGTTGACAACTATGAACAATGTGGGCAGCAAAACATTGTTCAATCCTGTTTTCAACAACCTGATGCCATGTAATAGTAGCAGGCTGTTAATCACTATTCAAAAAGCAGCAAATGTACATATGGTGAAGCAGTTATTTTAGGGTGATGCTGTACTTCTCTATGGGGGCTAGACACCACTAGGGGGTACGCACTCCCCCCCGCCCCCACGGTAGGTCCGCCTCTGTTTGAAATTGTTAAATATTTAGTATTTTCAATGTGGTACTTATTTGAGGGTATTATTAATTCTTGCAGGTTTACTACAAGATGTATGAAAAAGACAAAGCTCGCTACGAAAAAGAAATGAAACAATATGCAAAAGAAAAGCTTCCTAAAGAACCAACAAAACTTCTCAAAATGAAAAAACCAAAGAGCAAGAAAACACCAAAAGCGACGGAACATCATACAAAAAGCTCCCCAGATCAAGTAGATTCAGCACAAACATCAACAGCAATGGACACAGGTTCTCTGGTGACTGAGTCACCAACATCGCAGTTTAATCTTTTAAACAATCTACCCTTTGCCAACCTACCTTCACCAATGGTAGATATTGGCGGAGATAATGACGACGATTCCTTTCATAGTTTCGGTTATAACACTGTGTAGGAAAAAGTCTAACTAAAAACCTAACCTCAAAAAGACTAATAATACTTCATGTAGAAATTAAGAAAAATATTGAAAAATATTGAACGTCACCGTAAGACCTAAAAAGCTACTTAAGCTATTGATTTTGAGGCCCTGGGTATGCACAATCCTTATAAATTGATTTCCAATGCAATTGCTGCATTTGCATGTTTCGCTCATGCAGCTTCTGAAAGTTGTACATTCCCTATGGGATAGGTGCTTTTTCGCGCGGCTAAGGAAAGCTATCCGTCAACGTAGACTCATTTGAATGTTGTTGAACATATCATGTTTCGGCGTTATGTGATCTAGTTATTAAGAACATAACAAATGGTGTAAAATATTTATGAATTTTGCCACCTATAGTTGATCATAAATTTCTCATAGCGATTTCGAGTTTATTAAATTCCCAAATTATTGAACACTTGAATTTTATTTGACAAATTGGTTGGTTCAGGACGCTATTAAATTTTGGAGTGCTATTTCCATTTAGATTTTAGGTGTTGAAAGGTTTCATTTTAGGAAAAGTAGCAGATCACGTTCATGTTTATAAGCAACCACAGGATCAACTCAATAGACTCAATATGTTAACAACTGTCACGTCGACGGAAGAACTTGTAGACAAGACGAAAAGGTTGTTTTCTTTCTAAGAACATTAAACTTGGAATGAGACATCGTTCTTTTGTGGTGTAAGTAGACTTTTAATTTGTTATTGTACTCTACTCTTTTTGTTGTATCACTTGGCTAATTTATCTTGATATAATCTCGGTCTAAACGGGCTGTGCTAGTGATACAGTTGTGCGTCGGAGAGCCGGAGCTCCGCCTCCAGCATATTTTGCCGGAGCCGGAGTTGGAAAACTCCGGCAGACAAAATTATGAAAAATTATTTCATATTTCAACGAACATTTGGCATTAAATGGAAAAATTAAGTTGTTGTTTACTAATATATTACTATTTATATGTTGTTTGACTATATATTACTATATGTTGTTTACTATTAATAGTGTTGTAAAAAGGTTAAAAAAAGATAAATTCTGAAATTACACTGAAATACTTTCGCCTGCTTCCACTTTTAAATAAATATGGAATTTCCTTAAAACTTTCTTGCCGGAGCAGGAGTTTTGACTGCCGGAGCCAAAGTAACCGGAGTTTGCACAGCTCTAGCTATGGTGATAAGATGAAAAATTGAAAAACGTCAAACTACCTGAAAAGACAAGGTTGTGTGCTTGATTTACACAGTACAACTCAAGTTGTAAACAGCTTGTATATACATCTCATAATTTCTGGTTAATCGCAATGTTAATCGTAATCGCGAGAATTTTTTATGATTGAATTGCAAAGTTCATTTTAAATCATAATGTAACTTATTTTCTAAAATGTTGTTATCTTTCCTGTATGTCAAGATATTGGACTTTGTTTAGCATGCAAATATGACTTTTTAAATGACATCACACTGCATAATGTATTGTACAGAAGACTGTTTTAGTTTATTTGCAGACGAAATGATAGCTTTGATAGTTCGTAAAGTACATATTTCAATGTCAGTGGAATTATCACATGTTTGGCAAGGAAACGTTTTCTTTCTAATAACTCATTATGCTCTCTGACGTCATTTAAGTCACTTTTACAGTGTTTCCACAAGGCATCATTCAAATTTCCTTGATTTTGCTTTAAAATTTCCTTGAATTTCCTTGAAATGGGATGTAATTTCCTTGAAATTTCCTTGATTAACCGAAGTATATTTCGGCAACTAGAATTCATCAATACTTATATAAAGTAAGACAGAAACAGAATGGTATATTTCTTTCGTTCAATTAACTCTTAAAAACAAAGCCTTTACACAACAATTTTGAAAGCTTTAAAATGTAAAATACTAAAGTTTTTTAAAATATTGTTCTCAATAGTCAACAAATTCACATGACAAATAAATTCATATAACCAACACGTGGTAGCCTGCACGCAGCACGCTAGTTGATTTCCGCCTAAAATTCAGGTTGTGTGCAGCCTACTTAGTTGAATTAAAATTCTAGATTCTACTGACTCGTTTACAGGCTCCGAAAGAGGTTTTTTCATTTTTGCACACAGACATATTGGTTATGAATGAAGGAAAGTAATATAATTTAAAATTAATGAAAGGTTCCTGAAAGAATCTTCAAAACATTTCAGTTGATTCAAAAATTCCTTAAATTTCCTTAGAATTTTCAAAAATTCCTTAGATTTCCTTGATTCCTTTTTTTTCCTTGAAACGTCTCTCTTCGGTCAAAATTTTCTTGAAAAAGGAAATGCTTTTGTATATCAATTATCAAACAAAGTCGAAAATCCTGACATACAGGAAAGATAACAAAGTTTTAGAAAATAAGTTAATTATGATTTTAAATGAACCTTGCAATTCAATCATAAAAATTCTCACATAGGCACTTTAACATTTCTCCTATAGGCTTCAAATTACACCCGAGATTTCTTCCTATTCAACGGAATTTTATACTGAAAGAATTGAGGAAGTCGTTTGAGGAAGTGTTTGGCGGAGGTTTTTAACATGAGTTCAGGTACGATTCACTTTTGAATTCAAGAAGTTCATTTAATTTCAGTGGGATAATGTTGTGCTTAAGTTTTCCTCAAAATGTGGAGTAGAATTTTGGGTTTAAGTTTAGAATAATTACTTGAAATTCACCGAGAAATAAAGCTATATACTGAGTCGTTGTTCCGACAATGTAAGCATAGCAACAAAGGAAATCAAGCAGTTTTAATTCTATATATGTGATTGAATAGGCAATTCCAGGTATAGACTAAATGTTGATCTAGGCAAGAACAAAATCCATCACCACAGCTAGAAAGAGCATGTTAAAATTAGTAAAATTGCAAAGTTTGGTTGTGAAATGTTGTAAAATGAGGAAAATATAGCCCTACGAAATTTGCAAATTTTGTATTAATTTGTATTACGCGCGGGAAAATTCAGCACATTTGGGCCGAAAGTGGTGCATTTTCCCGTGCGTGATACAAATTAATACAAAATTTGCAAATTTCGTAGGGCTATATTTTCCTCATTTTACAACATTTCGCAACCAAACGTTGCAATTTTACTAATTTTAACATGCTCTTTCTAGCTGTGATGGATTTTGTTCTTCTTGCCTAGGTCAACACTTACACTGTAGTGTATAACTGGAATCATCAATTAAAGGACATTGGCAACCAAAATTTTTATTCCTTATCTGCAGTATTAGGTATACGCTATGCTAATATTCCAAAGGTCGTAGGTTCGATTCCCACCGTGGACAGGCATATTTTTCAAGCTTGCCCAGTGTGGATATGTACTCAGAGTAACATCATCGGCGACATATTTTTAGCTAACGTAAGACGCACCCATCTAATGACGTCGCAAAATTCATTGACCTTCGAGATAATTTTTCAAAAATATTTTCTAAGATGGCGGCGAAACACAAAGCGGTTTGCATCCCAGGCTAATTCTATGAGTAGATTATTACCATCTTTCGTTTCGAGATAGCATCTGTTTATAGGAATTTGAATATTGGTTTATCTATATGCATTGAAATTAGTATCACATTAGAAATAGATGATTACATGTAATTGGAAAAATGGGGGCAATGTACAGTAATTGTCTATACGTCCTTCGCAATTAAAGATACGAGTCTCTTCGTTCCTGTGGCTTGCTTTCGTGTTCATCACACGCGTGACCAGAGGCAATAGAATAAGAAGTTTAGGAAACTTGTTCAACCCTCGAAATTCAACTATTTTTGCCTCGGCAAATAATTGCCGAAGTCTTTCGATAATTTTCGAGTTTGCCTCGGCGCGCAATGAAATCACCTTAAATTCCTTCGGCAATTACTTCGGCACCCTTCGGCATTTACGTCGGCAGTTGTAATTAAAGTAACGTACATGCAGAAATTATTGTAAACAAATATATTGTTATTTTACAAATTCTTGATTCAAAATGTTTTTAAAAAGTCAGTGGTAATTAACCACAAATTGTATGAAACAATAAACTTGACGGTGACCACGCGACAGTCTAAAAGATAAAACAAAGTTTCTCGACGTGCCGTCTTTAAACCATCAAGATTGTTTTTTATTTAAGCGGAAGCCGACGCTGAAAAGCTCAAATTTAAATATTTTGTAAAGTAGCTATGAATGAAATCTTCTGTTGTTCACCTGACTTATGACGGCAATTCGAACAAAGAAATGATACAAAAAACAAACACTGCAGTTTGTAAATTTAAGCAACAAAAAAAAAACGTACAGACGCTGTAGTTTGTAATTTAAGGTACAACGGGTGGAATTGCCTCGGCATTTTTTTGCCGAGGTTGTTTGCCGAGGCAAACTACGAAAAATCGTAACTTGCCTCTGCATTTGCGTCGGCAATTGCCAAGTGCCTAGGCGAGTTTCGAGGGTTGTAATGATGCAGACATAATACACCTCATTATGTTTGTATCTTTGTTTATGCAAGAAATGCTCGGTTCATCGTCACGTGTGTATTCTATTTTTGTTAAAGCAACAAATCGCTATGTTTTTATTTAATTAACCATTGAGACATAATATCACGAGTGGATAATTAAACCAACACAAGTTCGCTGACGAGTTCCCTAAAGACCGCCGCCGTCGGAAGTAAATCAATATTGGGGGAGAGGCTCAAGAATAAATCTGAATTGCTTCCGCTCTTTTCTAGTTCTTTTGCGTGTTTTGCTCGTAGAAATGGAAATTATTGCAACGGAGAGATATTGTTTCGCTCAGCTTCTGAAAGTTGTACATTCCGTATGAAATAGGTGCTTTTTCCTTCCGCGACGGAAAGCTATCTGGTATAGTCGCCTATGTGTACCGTGTACGTTTGGCGTACCTATTTTTACACGTTAAGTCGTGCGAGAATTTTAAATCTTGTTCGATTTTTGTGAAACAATTAGAATTGTTGTTCGCTAGGTCATAGCCTATCGAACGGAAGATGGCTGTGAAACTCGTTAGAATGACAATATAGCTCATTATCTATGTTAGTCAACGTTTATGTACTAGATAAAACATGAGCAGCCGATCTGTATCTGATATACAAACTCGAGCCGAAGACGAGAGTTTGTATATCAGATACAGATCGGATGCGATGACCCATCTTATGAGTTCATCTAGTGGCGAAGTATAATTTTAAAAATAAACCTTATCTAAGCCGAGAAAATCAAAGCTGAAGTTTATGTAAATCAGGACAAATCTTTATCCTATTTACAAACATTGATATTCATTTCTTTTGTATTTTCCTCGTGAACTATTAATGAATTTTTGAATCATAAATATAGATGGATAGAAAAACTTTATTTACCCACCCTGTCAACCGAGGCTGATTTCCACAGGGGCGTATATTTCCACAAGGGACGTGTCACGCATGTGGGGCGTGCATTTCCACAGGCGGCACCGTCACGTGCGTATTGTATTTTTGCCCAACTAACCAATAGCAATGTTTTAGAAAAGTTACCTATCCGTGACTCAAAAAATAGGGAAAATTGGAAATTGCTATTTCATGAAACGATTGTGAATTAGTTTAATCCTCGAGCAATGAAACTGTTTGTAAGATACTGCTCAGAGCTGTGTATTGTTAGCGGAGCTTTTCTACATCCATCCAAAACTTATTTCGTGTTAGGAAAACTATGGCAAGCCCATTTGTTTGTAAGATAACTTTTGACCAAAGTTACGCCTATACGAGATAAGTCCATTTATATATGTTACTGTTGAAATAGCCAAATGAATAAAGGACATCATTAGTTTTTGTGTTAAGGCTAGTTTACACTATCAAAGTTTCTGTGATCACAGTAGGAATTTTGCACATACGTAAATTCTAAGTTTTGAAGGATATGTAAGAAATGCTTAAGGGAATTGCTTTGAGATCTTTCAATCCTTTTCCTCGGAGTTGTTCTCGATGAAAATTGGAAACCTCATATTTCACATATCTCACGTAAAATTTCTAAATCAATTGGAATAATTTACAAATCGAGTTTTTCGCTCCCTAAATCTTGTTTAAGAACTTTGTACTTCTCGTTAATCTATCCGTACTTATCATTATTGTATGGGGTTCAACTTATCAGTCCAACCTTGAACGCATCGTATTGCTTCAAACGTGTATTCAGAATAATTAATAAGAAGGAATATGACGCTCATACCTTTTCTCTATTTATTTAAAGAGATTGATTCTCAAACTGAATTATATTTATCTGTTCTGAAAATTTATGTATCTTGCTTCTAAAAATTCTCTTCCTCCTAGCTTTAAGAATTTGTTTTTGGTCAATATAGCGAGGTATAAAAGCTATAGTACCAGAAGTTCGAACCTAATTAGTATACCATTGTGTAGAAGAAAATTACAACAATTTTTCTGTCACTATCAAGGTCCAGTATTTTTTAACTCCTTGGACCAGAATATACGGAACGCCATGTCTGTCTATTCTTTCCAGTCGAATCTTAATTTGTTTGATGATTGTAACTAATAGTATCTAATTACATCTAGGTGTGTGGATCTAAGTATATCTTCCTTTTGATATGATGTGTGTGTCTTTGTATTATATTAGTTTCCTTGTTATATATGACTGCTCATTATTCTACCTTATATATATTTAAGTAACTTATTAATATTTGACATGAGGTAGTCTGGCAATTAATAAGCCTCGGCTTCTAGTTGGACTATCACCTCTTCACAATTCTTCATTTTTTGTCTTTTCCATAATATTACTTTTGTAATAATTGTTGTTTTATTTTGTAATCATTTGTGGCAAATTAATCAATCAAATCAAATAAAAAACATAGAATTTACCAATCTAGGCTGTGATCACAGAAACTTTGATAGTGTCAACCAGACTTTAAGTATGGTTAGATGATGTAGATATATAGTAGCTGCTCATTTTCTAGTTGTACTAGGTTAAAATAAAATAGAAATGTCAGCATATATTTTGTTTATTCGATAACTACTCAAGCCAACAAATAGATTATATCCGGAGTAGTCTAGCACTGCACGCAAAACAACCGACGTTTTGTCAACAAGGATGTCGCCTAAAAATTGCATCACACACTGTCTTGGTGGAATCTTTAAAAATATTTCGTTTTGTTATTTGATAACTACTCAAGCCGCCATAGTTTCTGTGATTACATGCCCCAAAGGGTATTGGGTATCAATTTCCCGTTTGTAATCTAAAATGACTGAAAATTGCAAACTTCGCAAGGCTATATTATCCGCATTTTACAACATTTCGCAACGAAACTTTGGAATATTACTAATTTTGTGATGCTCTTTCAAGCTGTGATGAAATTTTTGTTGAGATCAAAATTTAGTCTATTACGCAAGTGGTCAATTTTAAGTTTTGAAGAATTTGTAAGAAATGTTTGAGGGACTGATTCAGTGTTTAACACCAGGGGCGGATCCAGGATTTTTCGTACGTTAGTCAAAGTTTTCGGATGTACAATCTACTTTTTCGGGCGGCGAATGCGCGAGGCACCTAAGAGGGTTTGTCCCCCAGGAATTTTTATATTTTTAAACCTCCGAAACGCAATTTGCATCACTCTGAAAGCAGATTCAACAAAAAATTAACTTCATGAAATGGGAGATAATTATAGCAACTATCAGTCTGACTGACTCTCACAACTCGCTCCTTAGGGAAAAGTAAAGGAGAAGTACTTGCATAAATGTGATAATTGTGGAAGATGTTTCATTTTATCAAATTACGGATTGCTAGTATTATGTTTAACTATCTCATGTTAGTACTACACTCATTTTTGTTGCCTAATAGCCTTGTTGAGTCATTGATCACTTGACTAGTAATCACTACAGTGTCATATTACTCAAACATATATCAATATTAAAGTCTTAACATTCATCTATAATTAACACTCAGCCAGTTCCTTCAAACATTTCCTATAAATCCTTCAAAACTTAGAATTTACCTATATGCAAAAATAATATCCGGAGCTATCTGGCAATGCACTCAAAACAACCGACGTTTTTCTCAACGCCGGCGTCACCCAAAAATTGCATCACACTATCTTGGCGGAATCTTTAAAAATCTTTCGTTTTGTCATATGTGTTGAAGATTACCACAAGCTGATATAAACACAGATTTTAATCCAGTCCCCCCCCCGGCAATCTTGACGTCTGTGTTGAGAAAAGCTCACTACTATACTGTCTATAGTTTAATTATTTCATGAATGACTAATGATTAGTCACGTTTCTCTTTCAGAGTTAATTATTAACATGGACAATAATCGACTTCCGACGGGAATAAAAAGAACGATGAACAATCACGAACTGGCAGTTCAGAAACCAGACTGCTTCACAAGGCAAGAAGATGCCGACTTCATCGGACGACGTGATGAACTTGGAGAACGGTCGAAATTCAAGACACGTGAATATTGAACTGGTGGTGCAGGATTCGGGTGGTAGGCCATCTGCGTATCCAGAGAAGAGCTTGTTCTTCCGTGATGGAGAAAGAAAAATTGATTTTGTTTTGGTTTACGAAAGCAGCGGCGATGAAAAAGATGATGAGAAAGCCGGCATACGCGAGATTTATCAGGATAACTTGATTAAAAAACATGGTCTAGAAGTGGAAGAAGAAATATCAAGTCAGGTACTGTGGTTTTATTTTCAGATCAGTGGCAGCTAACGATTGTACACGTAAATAAGGTTAGCAATTTTGACATGGAAGGGTTTTGTACTGTACTGTATTGTACTGCACTAGTAGATGGTACATAATTCGTCAATGTGGTTATCCCCAGCATTTCATAGATAATGCTTGAAAACACCACAAAGTATACAGCAGAAGATTGAATATCAGTCCTCTGTTTGTTTACCATACATTGGTCCGGCTTCACATAAAATCGAGAGGATTTTGAAGAATGAAGCTGGTATAAAGGTATACCATTCCAGCTAAAACAAATTGTTTCGAGCTATTTGCACACATAAGGACAGCGTGAATGAATCTCCTTGTGAATTGTGGTCCTTGTGAATGTGGTCTGGTTTACATTGGTGAAACTGGTCGAAATCTCTCAGTACGTCTTAAGGAACATAAGAGGAATTGCGAGAAAGCTGAGCAAGACAAAAATGACGACATAGCACGCATGTTGTCATTTTTGAGGGAAGTGTGAACGCATGAGCAGGCGTCTTGTTACAATTACAATGACATGCAATATAACAGTGAGTAATTCCGCCTATACGTGAAATACTCTTGTGAAACGAGTATTCTTATAAAAATAAAACTATGTCTATGATCTGTTCTTTTTTAATAAAAATCTATATTGTTCTGGTAAATGTTGCGCATTGTTGTCAGAACTGAATGTGGTTGCCGGCCAGGAATCCAGTGTTGCTCGGTGTTGATAGGTTGCCTTGTCTAGGATTCTGATTTACGATCAGAGAACGTTTCAGAAGCTTTATTATGAAACCTGGTGCGCATTTAGCATTTTTAAAAAGAATTACGTTAATAAAATGACGTAATTTGTCATTTTGTGGTCTACCAACTGCTAGAGTAGGGTCGGTGGGCACCACAGGTGGTCCCACAGACTAATAAACTACGCACATATTCATAATTATTATAAAGTAGGAATAAATCTTAACTAAGCTACGACATTGTTATGTACTGGTTTAATTAAGCAATGGCACAGAGGTGAAAATATGCCATTCTGACTAACATTTTTTATCGGACTCGTACTTGCTCCACTTGGCATAAAACACATGTCATTCAATAGCTAAAAGCCTGATCTTTCCGAATATGAAAAAAATTTGTTCATACGCCGAGTAATGCACGTACAATAGCGCGCTAAAGTCCTATTACCTTTTTTTATTCACCCTGTAAATAAAAATGATATTAACGGTTCCTATTGAATAGATGGTATAAGTCGGCCTGATCAAATTTAAATATCAGTAATATATAGATCAGCGCGTGCACTGCAAGCCCGATAAAGATGCACGCCCGCAACTAAGGACGAGTACGCAAAGGAAAAGGGGAAGACGAAAAATTACAACTCCTCCCCTTCTTATTTTCCCGCGCGCCCCGTTAATTATTTTTTGGCCATTAATTATTCTAATTCGTTTTCCTTTCGGGTTTTTTCGTTTCCCTCATTAAGTATTTTCGTTTTCCCTAATTTGATAGCAAGCGCCTGGGGACGAGGCAGGGTATAAGTAAGGTTTATGCAAAGGTGGAGCAACTTGACAAGAGGAAAAGTGGGCGTATTTCGTTTCTTGATGTGTTGTCGCCGCTCCCTCCTTTCTCCCGAGCAGGGCGAAGGGAGAGAGTGCGTAGAAACGGCAATACATCTCTTGGGACCATCCGTCATGCAGGCATTGCAGGGGTTACATCCGTGCAGGGGGGACCATCCGTGATGCAGGTATTGCAGGGGTTACATCCGTGCAGGGGGGACCATCCGTGATGCAGGCATTGCAGGGGTTACAGCCAATTGCAGTTGAACTTGCATTTTAAACGCGTTGTTACATCGTTGAAAAGTATGTGTTCAATCCTTGGAAACACGTCGTTGCTGGGGGCGTAACGTGAACTTTTCGCGGGCGTTGTTGAACTTCTGAACGGCGTACAAACAAACATATAACGAGTTCAATGTTGTTTTCAATCAGATAAGTAGAGAAATGCGAAAGACAGTATTATGGGAAAGCGAGACAATTATGAGAAAAATATTATCTGGACTGTTAACATGAGTTGTCTTCTGATAATAGCTCAGGACAAACATTGACAGCTGATGCTCTTTCCTTAGGGAAGGGCACTGGCCAACGTTACAATATGCTTTTGGATTAATATAATTAGGGTTTTATGAATTGTAGTGTTTACTAGAGGCATCATTGTATTGTTGGTTAATTCGAAAATAATAATAATAAGAAGAAGAATAACCGCTATCCAGTACAAATAAAGTTAGTTTAGACTTCCTCCTGATAGGAACACTAGAGAGTTTAAGTTCGACTTCCAATACCGATACCGATGTTTTCACTTCCGTTCTCATTTTGGTACCGGGAATTTTAAAGCGTTAAGTTATCCCGACAGATGAAGTATATAGAACACATCAAAGTAGTAATATAGAGGCCGTTCGGGCCGGATTTTTGAGGAGGAGTGAGGCGGAGTGAGGCGGAGTGAGGAGGAGTGAGGAAGAGTAATGACGTCACTCGTCATTAACATACGTCATAATTATATGCAACGACGTCACGCGGGCGAGCTTAAACACGATCGGTTGAAACTTGCTGACTACGCATTTTTTAGCGTCCTTCCACGTGTGCGACACAATAGTTAGGGCTATATACAAGAGAATATGTTGTTGTCTGGAGTTTTATAAGTACAGCTCTAGCATTTTGCTGTTATTGTCAAGTGATTCCTTTAATTTAGCTCCTAGAGGAGTAAAAAATCTGATACTATATGAAATAGCATTAGTGTTATATATCCAAAACTTATATATTCGGGGTATACAGCTATATGTTTTGTTGTTAAGTAATATTTATATATTATGAAGCGTCAAAACGCTGAGAAATAGCATGTGGTAAGAGTTATTATGTATCTACAATTAAACTAATATTTAAATCCCGGTCTGCCATATGAGGTCTATATACGAGAGAATATGTTGCTGTCTAGAGTTATATAAACACATGATATATAATTGTCAAGCGATTTCTATATTTTAGTGCTAGGTTTTTAAAGTACTAAAGTAATAAATTTAATAATAACAAGATAAGACAACTAAAGAGGGATCCAGTACACAAAAAGGTTATGGAAACCGGGGATGTCCTTGTTAACGATGATAACTTCGACCACATGCAGGGAAGCGCTAGAGGTCACTATTTACAAGAGAACATTTCTTTTGAAAAGCCTTTTCAGAAACACACGGTATCGTAGTGATATTGACTCTTAATGGCTGTTTGTGCTTGGTCCCGCGCGACCCTCCCGCGTGACCCGCCAGCCTGATTAGTGTACAAATATTTTGTACGTTAATATATACATGCACCCGCAAAGCCACGCGCCTGATTTTAAGGCATACACCTACGTTATAAATAATCCCTATCTATCCATTGGGATACACTCAGTTATGTAAATTCGTACTGCCTTAATCCCCTTAATTACCTACACGCCTCCTAATGACTAGCAACCCATAACAACGCAACATTTGTAAAGTTTAAAACATGCTTATTGATACAAATAACAGACGATAGTGTCAAAAATATTACAACTAAAACTATTTGTTAAACTGTTCTATAAGTTTTTTTCTCCATGAGTTCTTGATAAGCTTTATTATGATCTGCCTCAAAACATCTAAATCGTTCACCCGTCACCTTCACAGAATACATGTAACTCGCTTTGCTTATCAATATCAATTTCATTCCGTTTCAACTCATCAAAAATTATATCTATATAATATTATATATATTATATCCATGATACCCTCACCACAACAATTGAACAGCGAATGAGACACACAGTATTTATTTCAGTAAATATATGCAAATTTACATTACTAGCTAGCAACGTATTATTATTACAAGAGGTCTATTTTATCAAGTTCACTTGTTAAACCAAATCTACGAAATTCATCATAGGCCTCCTTAGTGTTAGATTTAGAACTGTTAAATGTCTCTCCTGTTTCTTCAATCATGTACTGGTATTGTAGTGGATTACTGAAGAGCACGATGCCAGTGTTGGTCACCCGAGGGCCTTGTTGCTTCCATTCGACTCAGACATTTTTTTTCTTTTCTTCCCATTCTCGACTTCGCTCGCAGCCAATCTGTAATAGTTGTCCAAGCTAACACCTGTTTTCTTCTCGAATTTTTCCTTCCTTTTTGTCATATCTGCAAATATCTCACCCACAAGCATCTGCTTACAGTTCGACAAATATGTAAAGGTAGGGCCTTGCACTCGTTTAGGAACACCAACACTCAGAATCAATTGTGATTGCATTTGACGCAACAATATATCATACAGGGCATCGTCCCCACGAATAAATTTCGGTACCAAACCCTTTTCAATCAAAATGTTTTCCAAATCTGTAATTTGCCATTTCGCCTTTTCAATAGGTAAACCAACTCCACTCTCACACTCTGTACTCAATTCAAACGATTTACCACTCATCCACGAAGAAACAACCTCTTCCCACTTTGCTTGCTCCATCTCGACTGAAAAAGAGCGCGAAAATTTGTTTCCCCTCAAAAAACTTTATCTTCCAACAACCAATAAACGTTAATTCTACCAACAAGATAAATTTCAGCAGCTTGCCAAAAGACCTCCAGTAAGAGCGTTGTCAAAATATAGACGATGCTTGTTACAAGACGCTTGTCGATTTTATACAGACACTCGTTAAATCAAACAACCAATCATAGTAAGCCAACATTAACCCCTCCATTGTATCATACACGTGAAAGGACGCTAAAAAATGCGTAGTCAGCAAGTTTCGCCCGATCGTGTTTAAGCTCGCCCGCGTGACGTCATTGCATATAATTATGACGTATGTTAATGACGAGTGACGTCATCACTCCTCCTCACTCCTCCACCACACTCCAATTATGACGTATGTTAATGAGTGACGTCATTACTCCTCCTCACTCCTCCTCAAAAATCCGGCCCGAACGGCCTCTATATTATTACTACTCATCAACCGTCACGAAAATGTACGGCATACTAAACGGCAGCTGAGCTAATATTCCGACTAAAACATGACTCAGGCGATGCTAATAAACAAATAGTTTACATGTTTATCGTAAAAATTATGAAATGTCCGATTTATATGAGTTTATCTTACAATTCCCCCGACTTCCAAAACAAGGCCAACTTCGGTAGTGGTGACTTCCAATACACTTGTCCTCGTGAATCTTGCGAGTAGAGAGCATGCGCATGACATATTGTTAGTATCGGTATTGGTATCGGAAGTCGAACTTAAACTCTCTACTAGATCAATATAGAATGACTCGTACTGAACATCTAGTAAGAACAGTTCAGAACTGACAAAGTTTTCTTTAAGCCCTTCAACAGTTTTTTACAGCAATCTTTGTTTCATTATTTAGAACGAAAATTTCCATTTTGTCAAAGTTCACGCACCTCTCGAAACCTTAGACAAGCTTGCCGAACAACTCATGATACGAATGCCCGTCAAAGAATCCCATGATTTGCCAGACCTGTCGCCAAAAAAGACGATGTGGCCGAAAATTTTCCGTATATTTTCAGACTGGTGGGAAACTGTAGATCCGTTCGTGAACAGTGCTCCGTGCATACAACCGATGAAAAAACCTGTCACAGCCACCTTTAGTTGTATTAATAAGTCATCCTTTCAGTCGAAAAACGGGGAATTGTTTTTTGATACCGCTGACCGCTGTCGTATGGTGTATCGCATACTCCAGATGACGTCATTTGGGTCAAAAGAGGACATAAATGTGGAAGAGAATCACTCTGTTGACTCTGGCATTGATAGTTTATGTGATGACGAAATCTACACCGCTTGCTACCCATTGCATGACGGGCCGTCTGTTCAGAAAAGCGATCACGTGGCAAACGATCGACAGAAGCTTCGTACTGATTGGTCATCTTTCCGACGAATATTCAAATATCAGCCAATCAACGCGGTGCGGAGATATTTTGGCGGGAGAATTGGATTCTACTACGCATGGCTTGGAGTTTACATCGCAATGCTCGTCCCGGCAGCCTTTGTGGGTGTGCTATGCTTCATCTATGGTCTAGCAAGTTTAAACACTTTCCAACCGACCAAAGATATATGTGACAAAAAGAACGAGAAATTATTCTACATGTGTCCAAAATGTGACAAATATTGCAGTTTCTGGAGTCTCAGCACAAGTTGTGATTACGCTAAAATTGGCCATCTTTTTGACAACGGAGCGACCGTGTTTTTCTCCGTGTTCATGTCCATATGGGCGACGTTATTTTTAGAAATCTGGAAGCGTACCCAAGTCCGACTGAGCTACGAATGGGATGTTTATAACTTAATAAACGAATACGAACCTTCACGCCCACAATTCTTATTGTCTACAAACGATGTACCCGAACGTCAAAACCCAGTCACCGGCAAGTATGAACGGTATATCCCAAGTTGGACGCGGTTTAAACGCACTCTGGGTGGCCTAGGGGTTATATTTTTTATGGGTTCGGTTGTAATCGCCTCGATCGCGGGCATCGTCGTATACAGAGCGACCACATTGGCCGCATTGTATCTGAATTCCAACAACGACATTCGTCGGAATGCCAAGCTAGTCATTTCATTCACAGCTGCAATCATGAACCTGGTTTTCATCAAGATTTTGAGTTTCGTTTACGTCAAGATTGCTGTCATTCTCACCGACTGGGAAAATCCGCGCACGAAATCCGAGTACCAAAACGCGCTCACGTTTAAGATGTACTTTTTCGAGTTCGTGAACACGTATTCCTCGCTTTTCTACATCGCGTTTTTCAAAAGCAGTTTGATCATTGGAAAACCCACCGAGTATAGTCGACTGAGAGAGAGTCGAATCGAAGGATGCGACCCCTCTGGATGTTTGATTGATTTATGTATACAACTTTCTGTTATTATGATTGGGAAACAGTTTTTGGGCTTTGGATCGGAGTTTATTTTGCCGTGAGTAAACTATCCTGCCTCGTACCCAGACGCTTTGGTTTGTTCAAATTAATCCACGCGGCCCACACAAAGGCCACGCAAGCCATAGAACAACACATAGCGTCTGGGTACAAGCCAGTAAACTATTTATACATCGGGGAGCGGGGCGTGGCACTGAAGAGAAATGTTTTTCTTGGTAAAAATTTTGCTGGTCCAACCAAATGTCAAAAACATTTTACCCAACTTGAAATAACAATTGAAAAATAAATACACACCCCTGGCCAAAAACGTTGTAAAAGGATACCGTCAGTTGTCACAAATGGCCTTACCACTTCTGTGACATGAGTTTAAAAAAAATGCTTGTGCAATTTTATGCAGTCTAAATTTTTATGTTGTCTGCAAATATACTTTCTTTGGAGACGACTTGCTTCAAAATAGTGACTCTGATTGATTTACATATTGTACTGAGATGTAACTGTTGACATTGTTTTTAGTCTTTAATATTTGAGTGAGCCATGCTTTGGAAATGACAATTAATTTTTATTACCCAACCCTTGAGTTTTGTTTTTTATTTACTCAACCTTTTACCCACTCAAAATTTTGTTTATCCAACCCTTTTCTCTCCCGCCATAAATAAATAATGACCGGTCCCTAAAGTTTTGCAGTTGTCTTTAAGTTCTATCTGAAAGCCAGAGGCATTAACTGTGTTTCTTCTTTCCCAGGTCTGCAGTTCGCGCATGGAACAAATGGCGTCACAGAAAAGAAAAAAAAGACGAAGAAAATAAGACGACATTGCCACAATGGGAGTCTGACTATTTACTTAATCCTGAACCAGATTTTAGAATGTTTTACGAATATCTTGAAATGGGTACGTTCATGTAATAACCACGCGTGAAAATCTCCCAGATTGTCGACAAGATGTGTTCGCACTGCTTGTTCCCAGTTGCAGACAAGTCTGGAACAAGTTATCATCTTGTAGCAAGGTTGATGAGGCCAACGTTAACAGACTCGCAACAAGTTGTTCCAACAAGTCTGATATCGTCTGCACGTAACAAGTTGATGACACCAAGCTCGTAGCAACTTCTTACGAACAGCCTGTATTAGTCGTGTTGGAACAATTTAAGACTTTCCAGACTTGTCACAACAACTGGGAACAAGCAGTGCGAACACATCCTAATATCGGCGTGACAGCAGCCTTGTTACAACTTGTTTACAAATCTGTAACAATTGCGCGTTTTTAACGTGTGCCTTTACCATCCCATTGCTCATTCCATTAATAGGAGAACGTCTCATTTCTTTTACAGTTATTCAGTTTGGTTTTGTTACAATGTTCGTTGCGTCGTTCCCATTGGCTCCTCTGTTTGCTTTGTTAAACAACATTTTCGAGCTCCGTGCCGATGCCACGAACTTTGCAGTGAATTTTCGACGCCCAGTGGCAGAAGAAGTGAAGAATATCGGAGTATGGTTCGGGATTCTTGAGATTGTGACCAAAATTTCTGTGCTTGTCAATTCCTTTGTGATCGCTTTCACAGCTGATTTTGTACCAAGGTAAGAGCTGATCTACCGCCTAATAATGTAAGAACTAATACAAGACAACCAATATTTAATTAAATATATTAACTTTACTAAATATTTTGATCAAATTGATTGTGTTGCAATGGGAAGTACACTTGCCCCAGTTTTTGACAATTTATTTATGGGATTTCAGAGATGGACCCAGCATGATCTGGTAGGAGGGGGAGGGGATGCTCTGCCAGCTCTGGTGCCGAGTTTTGTCAGTCGTGCGTGCCGCCCGCCCATCAACTTGCTTGACTGCTGCAAAGTCTTGCTTGACTACTGCAAGTCTTGCTTGACTGCTGCAAAGTCTTGCTTCACTACTGCAAAGTCTTGCTTCACTACTGCAAAGTCTTGCTTGACTGCGGCAAAGTCTTGCTTGACTACTGTAACGTCTTGCTTGACTACTGCAAAGTCTTGCTTGACTACTGTAAAGTCTTGCTTGACTACTGCAAAGTCTTGCTTGACTGCTGCAAAGTCTTGCTTCACTACTGCAAAGTCTTGCTTCACTACTGCAAAGTCTTGCTTGACTGCTGCAAAGTCTTGCTTGACTACTGCAAAGTCTTGCTTGACTACTGCAAAGTCTTGCTTGACTACTGCAAAGTCTTGCTTGACTACTGCAAAGTCTTGCTTGACTACTGCAAAGTCTTGCTTGACTACTGTAAAGTCTTGCTTGACTACTGTACTTGAATTGTAATTGTTGTTCAGATTTCACTTATCATGTTATTACTCAAAAAAATACTGTATCTCATTTTGTCTTCAATTTTTTTCCATTGTCATGAAAAATAGCACTCCATCTGGTTGTGACTAGGTGCACTTCCCCAGTGCAAGTAAATCAATCTTTGTAGGATTTCATGAACATCAGTGGGTAAAAAGCTATTATGGTGGTAATAATTTTGTAATTAACTATATGATTTATTGGGGTATGAATGTAAATCATTTCTATCTTAATCGCTTCATTTTATTTTTTAGATTGGTGTATATGTATGGCTACAGTCCTGACGGAACATTGAAAGGATATGTCAATAATTCGCTGGCGTACATAAATGTCTCTGACTTAGAACAACATAGTGTACCCAGTGATACATATAAACATCTTAATTACACGTTGCCGTATTGCAGGTAATAGGGAGCTTTAGATTTGACTACGAGTACGACTACGAGTACGAGATTTGATCGCGTGCGAGGAAGTTACCGGTAGTCGTTCTCGTTTCCATTCAAATGTTGCTTTTATAACCGTAAATCAACAGCGAGAGAAAAAGTTTCATAAACTAAATCTCCTGCTGACTAAAATCCCCTACAAAACGTGCAAATAAGTCATAACATTAAAAACAGGCCAGATATTTAGTACTAATATATTATTTGCGCCGGATAAACGCTATATAAATGCTACAAATTATTTTTGGAAAACAAAAAAAATCCAACTTTCTTTGTTGTTTTTGAAAAGTCGTCGTGAGGACTACGAGGTTTCTCCACAAGTTCGTACTCAGATGGGCGACGGCTGCGACTTTTTCTCGTCAGTACGGGATGGCGTAAGCATACAGCATGCGTTTTAGCTTGACGAATCTCGTACTCGTAGTCGTACTCGTAGTCAAATCTAAAGTTCCCTAATGCTGGTACACACGTGACAAACAAGTTGTTGCAAATCTGCAAACAAGTTGTTGCAAATCTATGCAGCATGTCTGCCTACAAGCCGTCAACAAGTTGTGTTCGCACTGCTTGTCCCAAGTTGTCAACAAGTTTGGAACAAGTTGTTAACAATTTGTAACAAGCTTGTTGATATTATCAGGCTTGTTGCAAGGTTGTTCCAGCAAGTCCAATACAGTCATGATATAGCAGTATTGTTACAACCTTGTGTCGTCAACCTTGTAACATTCTTGTTCATCATGACTGTATCAGACTTGTTAGAACAACCTTGTGACAAGTCTGATAATGTCATCAAGCTTGTTGCAAGTTGTTGACAGCTTGTTCCAAACTTGTTATAATAAGCAGTGCGAACACAACTTGTCGACAGCTTGTGAACAGATTTGTAACTTGTTTGCAGACTTGTAACAACCTGTGCGTTTTTACGTGTGTAGCCTTCTGTGAACAATTAAACGCAAAATTTATTTTGTTTCAGATTCAAAGAATACCTGAAGCCGTATCCTCCCTACGACTACAGTGAACACTATCTCCACGTCACCCTGGCTCGCGTACTTTTCGTCTTATTTTTCCAGTATGTCGTATTTTTTGTCAAAGATCTGCTCGCCTGGCTGGTCCCGGATGTTCCAAAATCACTGGAGGAGAAAATAAAGCGTGAAAATCACGTGGCTCGCTTGTGCTTACGCAAGAGCGAATTACAGGCAACCCAAGAAACGCCTTGCAAAGCTACGTCCCCGCTTTGCCAATCATGTGAGGCCTTGGTCCAGCCTGAGATCTCACATTGTTGATTACATGAAGCATAGGTAACATCGATAAAATTAATATGATAGACAAATGTAGTGTTTTTTAAACCCAATTCACAAGTTTAGAGAACTCGCTTGCCTTGTTATCATTGCTCTACTCACGTAAAAATCTCACAACTTGTCAACAAGATGTGTTCGCAACAGGCTTGTAGCAAGTCTGTCAACAAGATGTGTTCGCAACAGGCTTGTAGCAAGCTTGTCAATAAGTTGTAACAATGCTGTTGTTGTTATCAAGTTGCTACAAGGTTGTCACTCACAACTTGTCGGCCTGAAAATACAAAAACTTTGACGCTTCAAGCAAAGGCGCTTCCTTCGTCTTGGTTTTCTTCTCGGATCAGGGGGGACGGGTGAAATTTGAATGTATAATAAAAACAGTTATTGAACTCGGTTTATATATGATATCATACATCAAGAATCGTTCAGACTTCGGTCAATGTTATTCTTCTTCGCTGAATTTCAGTGACAGTGTGAACATTGACCTCAGTCTGAAAATTCTTGATATCAGTTTCATCCAATAATTATTTTCATTGTGTTCGATGAGTAAAATAAATTATGTTTATAAATTTATTCTGCAACACTTACTGAAACCCATCATGCAGTAATATAGTAATATTGCAAT
>CACRXK020002151.1:0-40074 GCA_902702795.2 Paramuricea clavata
GACCACATTTTACTCTATGATGTTTACTGCCAATATTCAGTGCTATTGTGGTGAATGAAAGACGATATCGATACTATACATGCATGCATTGACCAAACTGGGCTCTTTATCGAAAGGCGACCATAAGGCGATGTTATACGAAACGATGCTCAACGACAATTCGCAATGTACATGAAGTTACGCGAATTTTCATTGGTGGGTACTTAGGAAAAACTATTTCGTAATTCAAAACGAAAAGTGAAATTTTGCATTTTTAGTCAACATAGTACATAGTCATAGCAATTTTAAAATTTCAAAATCAAACTGAGATCTGCAAGCTATGTAGTCTTGTTCACCAGTGTTTAACTGACTATACGAAAATACCAGTGGCGACAGTTTGTAACAAAAAACACAGCTGTTAGAGTGCGGTGACTTTCTGAAAGTTGGTCGATCGTCTATGCCGACTTAATAAAGTGTTGATCAGAATTCCTATGTGAGATTTATACGAGTTACAATAAGAAAATTAAACATCATAGTTAGGTACATAACATCACAAAGTTTAATCTTTGATTAAACCCAACTAATACGACAGATCGATTGTAGCCCATATAGGAACCGCAATATGACAATGCAAGTGGTCGAAATATACAATTCCAGTAAAATATTCGTCGTTTCATCGGTTTTTGACCTTAAGGTGGCTCCCTAGGGTTTTATTTCCGGGAGTTACGTTCTTCGTATATATGTAAACTAAACTCGTGTGACTTCAAAATACGAACGAACGTTGTGTTTTATATGGAACTCTTTTTTGAAACAAAAGTGTGAACTTTGCTTTAGTTGAAAGCATAAAAGAGTTCTAAAAGCCAAAACGATACTTGGATGTGATGTTTCAAAAGAAGATAATGTAAACTTGTTTTTTTTCAAGCGGTATTCTGGATGTTTTTTGAACCGCCGTACGCGAGGTTCGATCGCGAACATTGGGATATGATATAAAGTTTCCTCAAGAATTTGCAGTGTTTTCTCCACAATCTAGCAGCACTTATGACAATAAAGATGACTTAAATAATGAGCCCCTACGAGTGAAATGAGCAGGGCCGAAACTCCAAACATACCGCTATAAAAACTGAAATTTGAACGGGCATTTTGCGAAAACATCCGACGATAGTACTAACTCACACGGGACGAATTTTGACAAACATTTTTCAAATTAATACCAAGAAGTCATAATCAGTAATTACCTAAATATATTTGCCATTTTTACATGTATAATCCACGCTTAGTTGACCATTAACCGACACAGTTATAAACAGTATATCGAACATAATTTATATTTTGTGATTTCAAAAAAGTCATGCCTTGTTGTTTTACGCAGAATGCATGTACACGTCAGTTGGGGTATTAAATTGTTCGCGTAAAAATCTAGTAAAAATTGCCAAAATTAAACCCAAATTTCTCCGTTTTCCTTCGGTAAAATTTTTTAAAACTTTGCACATTTTTTAATATCGGTACAACAAGTGCAATATCCTTTTTTCTTAAAATTAAATCGAAGGGAAAATTTTTAATATTGATTTTTGACGTTTTTTAAATTTTCTAAGAAACGTATCGATTTAATTTTTTTAAATTGAGGGAAAAGAATCATTATACAAGTATTATCTTCTATGCAAAGTTTTAAAAAATTTCACCGAAGGAACTTTTTAAAATGACCTGAAAAAGACAAATTTTGAGCTTTATTCTAAGCATGCTGTTGCCATGACAACATATTTTTAACACAAAAGTAGCAATTTGCAATGTTCAGGAGAACATTGTCAATGTGTCCAATAAATTTCGTTTTCATGTCATGTAAAGTAAAGTAAAGAAACAGGAGTCTCCTGAATACTATAGTGTAGTAAATTAAAAAACCCTAGGGAGCCACCTTAAAGGACAATGGCAACATGAACTTGAAATAATTTGAGTGACTGAAGGCAATGAGCTGTCCGCCATGTTGGATTGTTGAGGATGAGGATATGCCATACCTAGATTGCTGACTCGGCTCAACCGGCGTGACATATTTTGAAAATCCAAGATGGCGGCTCAACAGGGCAAAAATCATAGAGCGAGATAGGGAAAAACCATGTTTTTTTCATTTTGCGTCGTCCTAAAGCTTCCGATCGCGTTCTATCACTTTATTTTGGAAAGAACTAACTAGTGTGAAGGTTTTGGATGAAAATTTGTACAATCAGTACAATTTTATACCATGGTTAATACAAATTACGATTCAACCGGGCAAGATTGGGCAGGCCTGCAGTTTCGCGCGGTTTTCGTCTTTAGTTTCTTCCTGTGTATTCCTTCAGTCTTTTACGAGTTTTTCTCAAGTAATATTATATATTTCTAACTATTCCAAAAGCTATTACTGTTTATTTTGTTCTTTCATTGTTATTTCGACCAAAATACAGTATTTTCATCTGAAAATTCTAGGGTTTCTATTCCATCTGGGGGGTTTTTTATCGAAAAGAATGCTTGAAAGTCGGCCAGAATCGTGTTCAGTGTATTACTACAAGACAGACGTGGGATGTTATTCGATTTTCCTTCCATAAGTAAGTCTATGAAACACACACACATCACATACTTGTACACTATAAGTCTATAACTTACATCATATAAACAGAATAATAATAGAATAAAAAGAATTTGTTTTGTAAATACTGTAATGACAACGTCACAACAAATGTAGTTTTGAGTTTGGCAGCTACAATATACAACTATTTACAGTTTTAATAAAAGAATATTAGACCAAAAAAGAACTTCTTGTTTTGATGTCTGTGTTAGGAGAGTCTCTCTCTCTATATATGCATGTTGACAACAACTTTCCTTGTCCTGTTCAAAGTCAAAAATGTTTTAGTTTTGTTCACATCAGTGAACCAAAAATACATCTTTCCCTTTGCACTATTGGATTTCCTATAACCAATCCCAGCCTGCTAAAAAATGAAATGGGCAGACTCAATGCCAATCAAATATTCATTCTTGTGTGAGAAACACTTCACACCGGAGGATTATACTTCACACCCGATGATTATATTAATCCATGGTGTTGCAAGGTGCCCTACTTTATTATTTTACTCTGTCTAACGCCAGACAATTTTACTCATCAAGAGGAGAGCAGTGGCACTTAATGGGTTAACTGGCCTACCTGCAAATGTGTATAGTTAACCCATTGAGTCGTTTTGTGCCCTACTTAATTATTTTACTCTGGCTACGCCAGACAATTCTACTCGTAAGGGGAGAGTGCTGATGCTTGGGTTAGCTGTCTCAAGGGGAGAGTGTCCAAGGGAAGAATGCCGACTGCAGAGAGCAATCAATAAAATGCCAATCCAAGAAATATCTAAACGAAGATGCCGTCCCATCTATTTTTGATTATCAATGATGAATCAATCAGGTTTCTTGGAGAGAACTAGATACTAACTGTGAAGGTTTTTGATGCATACCAGACACATTAGGCAGTTTCTTCAAACTAGTTTCCATTGAAAACTTTCGTTGTCACTAGTTCTCTACAAACCTGATTGATTCATCACTTTTCACTGTCCAGGCCCTATAGACTTGAGATCCCTTGACAGGCCCTTGACATCTGCAGCAGCAAGGAGGTTGTCAAAGTCACACTAAACAGAGCATCAGAATTTTCGCACCAGCAGACCAAATAAATCAAGTAAAATAGGCTTTAACTTCAAAATACTTCACAGAATCATTCCTTGTTAAATATCCCAACCGAGATCCTCGTGAAAAAAAGCACCCAAAGAACCAAAACCTTTATTTTCTGCAACAAAATGTCTCGAACTGCTCAACCGACCATTGTGACGATTTCAGAAAACATTTAGCGATCGATTATTTCGTCTTTATTAAACTTAAATTGCACAAATATTCATCCAAACCCTTCACACCAGTTAGTTCTTTCCAAAATAAAGTGATATAACGGGATCGGAAGCTGTAGGACGACGCAAAATGCAAAAAACATGGTTTTTCCCTATCTCGCTCTATGATTTTTGCCCGGTTGAGCCGCCATTTTGAATGCTCATGAGTGTCACGCGCGTGCATTATATAGAAAACATTAGAGTCAGCAATCTAGGTCTCCTATATATGCATATTACGTCAGAAGTGGGTCACACAAGTTGTTTTTTTATTTTCATTTTGACGGCCAGTAGTGATCAATACCCACTCCTGACGTCATCAAAACGATAGTTAATGAGGTTAGAATTATTCCAAGATGGCGGACAATTTATAGCTCTCAGTCAAAATATTTCAAGATATGAAAAATCTGTAACAACATTTTATAGATACTTTTAAACGTTCTTTCAAGTGAGACAATAAAATTTTTTGTTGCCATTGTCCTTTACAGTACATGTACATGCATTATTTGGTCCCCTTCTTGTGAATCACAGAATTGTAACGACATCCGACCTTTGTATTAGTTTATAGCTGGAATTAGCTCCACGTCCATTGATATCTGCCATTTCTTGCACTGTCCAGACAAAATGACTACCGTATAGTGTGTATAGGCGCCTATAACATGCCGGAATACAAAAAAAACCCGTTTCAGGTTATTTTTCATCTGTTTCATCTGCTGAAAGAGTGAGACTCCATATTCTTTATTTTCTATTGGTATAGATGACAAGCAGCCACGAAAGTACGCCTCTTTTGGCATCGACAAGGCTCTCAGATGGATCATTTCGATGTCATGATCATAGAAACGGAGGAAGCCAATCTGAAGATGAGAATGTTGTGATGTGCCAGATACCGCAGAAAAAAGCGAAATACTTAACGTAAGAGATTTCAGATTTATTTTTTAAACACAAACGTGCAGTTCCTATTGAATATCCTGATCTCTGTCCTATGCTGCAGCGATTGATTATTCCTTTGCTTTAAACTGACATGTTTTCAATAAATTTTATGCTAATGTTTAAGATTATGAAGATTTTTTCTCTAGAGACATACAGGCATTAATGCATCTTCTGAAAGCCAGTATTGGAATTGGCATTCTGGGACTGCCAAAAGCCCTAATGAATGCAGGCATTGTGGTATGAGCCAATTCTCTAATATATCTTAAAATATCATTATAAGAATTATTTTTATTTATTTATTTAAAATGCTTTGCAATTACAAACAATACGAATTTACGATACTGACAATACATACACTAATACATGGCTGGGTTATCATCACAGCTTCGTAGGATAATATCCACGGGAGCCAATTACGATGAGCCCTGATATACTTCTAAGTTACATCACTGGTTACATTAGTTAAAAACAGCACGGTTTTTGGAGAACGTGTGCTAGTTCTCTGTTCGCGTGACATTTCACGCAGTTCGACTTTAAAGTTACAGCATTGTCGGGATCGTAGACATCTCTAAGTAGCCCGTTATATTTCCTCGTGAGACTACGTTTAAAAGTAGCAGCGCTTTGAGACAAGTCCCTTTCAACTGGTGTTAGACTGTTCCATACTTGTGCGGACAAAAAAACTGTTCTGGAATGATACTGTTTTAGCACGAGGTATCTCGGCGAGAACACCTGACTGAGGGTTATTATGACGCGAAATACGAATTTGTTGTTTAATTTGGACCAAGCCATTATTGTCGAGAAAAATTTCTCCCTTTAATGTACGAAAGTAAAAAACCAAGTCAAAAATTTCTAGCCAGTAAGTAAGTGGAATTGATGACGAAATTCCGTGACGGTTCTGTCAGTATCAGTAAAGTCGCATATAGAGATATCGTCCTGAGGCCGGTTGTATAACTATCAAAACCGCATATTTTAGAGTTAACTACTATTTAACTACAAAATAGTATAAATGTTTAGATGTATAATTTGTATTCCCAATAATATAAAGCATCTACTAAATAATTTTATAAATCGTTTGCTTCCGATCTATCTCATTTACTATGGCGAACTATAGTACTTGCGTCATAATATAGATATATAGATAATGCAGCGCTAGCCTTATGAATTATTGACCTTCTGCTTTGTTTTAATTTTGCTGGCGGGCACATTCCGATTCTTCAATGGATGAGGCGGAATCTTGGAGACACATTCCCAAGACTAACGCTGAAAAAATATTTCAATTTCTGTTTTTGTGTTGGTGTTGTGTACTCAGGTGAATACGATGTTTGTGATGTTACTCTGAGTGTGTATCAACACCGGGCAAGCTTGAAAAATATGCCTCACCACGGTGGGAATCGAACCTACGACCTTCGGAATACTAGCCCAATGCTCAACCAACTGAGCTACGCGGTCAGGTCGGTTCGAGTATGCGATATTTCGGAACTGAGTGTAGTTCCTTCGACATCAATGCAATTTAATTAATCATGATTTTTTGTGTTGGTGTTGTGTACTCAGCTGAATATGATGTTTGTGGTGTTACTCTGAGTGTGTATCCACACCGGGCAAGCTTGAAAAATATGCCTGGCCACGGTGGGAATCGAACCTACGACCTTTGGAATACTATGACAATGCTCTACCGCGTAGCTCAGTTGGCAGAGCGTTGGGCTAGTGTCCAATGATCGTAGGTTCGATTCCCACCGTGGCCAGGTATATTTTTCAAGCTTGCCCGGTGTGGATACACACTCCGATCAGAGTAACATCGCAAACATCATATTCAACACAAAAAATCATGATTATTAGATTACATTGATGTCGAAGGAACTAGACTTAGTTCCGAAATATCACATACTCGAACCGACCTGACCGCGTAGCTCAGTTGGCAGAGCATTGGACTAGTAATCCAAAGGTCGTAGGTTCGATTCACACCGTGGCCAGGCATATTTTTCAAGCTGGCCCGGTGTGGATTCACACTCAGAGTAACATCACAAACATCATTTCAATTCCTGTTTAGAATTGAAGTTCCGTATTCCACATCACGTTTTTAAAAATCTTTAATCCGCTAAGCAGGCAACTAAAAAGTCACATTCCATAAAAAAAATTAAAGAATTCCCCATTTCAAAACTCCGCCTCATCCCCCGCGATAATACAAAGGATCACATGTTTTCCAATGTATACAACAATAACGACGTTCTCTTAGGAGATTTCTAGAAACAGTTTCCTGCCAAGCGAGCTGAAACGCACAAAGGCAAGGAGTTGAATATGTTAACAATATTTTCAAATTAATTTTAAGGTTGGACCCTTGCTACTAGCGCTAATCGCTGTCGTAACTGTTCACTGTGTACATCTGCTGGTAAGCTGTTCAGAACGCCTTTGCATCAAGTACGTAAAATATTTATAGTCACTAAGGGACCGGTCATTAATAATGGGAGGTGGGGTGGTGGGTGAGAAAAGGGGTGCAGCTTCAACTATTTTTCCCTGAACTGGGGGCGGCCTCAAACTGAAAAATATGTGACAAGGGGCAACCCCAATGTTTTAATACTTTCCTACTCATTTTTAATCTCTCGCCTTTATCGTATCCCGCAAAATATTTCACTTTCTTTAGCTCTTATAATCGTAGTTTCCATAGTTTATTACGTATTGCAGTTCACCATAGCAGTCGGAGTAAATAACAACCATTTTGAATAATGGTCCTTAATTATTTACACTACACAATGTCTTACACCAGTACTTGTCCCATTACCTATTTTACACCAAAAAATGTAACGATTTAAATGTTGGGAGGGGGTCCTAAATTTTCTAGATGAAGGTGGGGGCGTCTTGAAAATAAAGGTCTTGTTCAATATTTGATATTTATCACCCATGCCCCCCCCCCATTATTAATGAACGGTCCCTAAATTTAAAAAGAAAATAGAAATATAACACAGTATATATCAAATACACTTTTCGTCATTGGGGGACTGGTACCTAATCTTGAGTTTTCGCGCGAAAATGTTAAAAATCCCAGGGCTTATAGTCGGAGGTTTACGGTATTTATACTTGACGCCATTTTGAAGCTGATGTCAACAGATTGACCTTTGTCCCCGACGTGATTTTCGACCAATCAAAATCCATCTAATTTTGAGAGCTGGATGTCAAAATTTAAGAGGTGGACATCAAATTTTGAGAGGTGACCAGCAAAATCGCGAAAACAGGAGGTGAAAAGCGGCTAGGCGGCCAATCAGAACACGATACGCGACATATTTATGGGACAATCCAAGATGCCCCTTTGTGGAGGGATGTTGTTCAGTTCTCACGTAGAGTCGAGGGATATCAAAATTACTCTCTTAATTCACTTTTCTTGAACCGAGTGTTGTTGGTGCAGGTATTTCAACAAATGAAGAATCTCATTATCTTTCATTGAATTTGGCACCAACATGGCCGCTACTATGTTATTGTTTTGCAAGTCAAGAATATTCTAAGGTCTGGAAGAACGTGCTCAAAACAATAGGCCTCGGTTCCCTGGCCTATTTTGCAATGTTATTTTCCAAATTTAAGATAATTATTTTTCACGGTGTACATACAATTACTCGTCGATTACTGCTGTATAGCATGTTCCCCAGTGAACAAATTTTTCTATTATACTTACAGAACTGGGAAATCAGCATTTAACTACGGTGAGCTTGCGGACGAATGTGTAACACAGGTGTATCCTGACTATCCGTATTATGGGAGGTAAGGTACAGTTGAATCCAGTGCTGTGAGTATCTTGTTACAAGTAACTAGTTTCATGTAATCGTTACATTTTTGAGAAACTGTAAGGGTAACTTTCAGCCACGCCATGGTTCGCAATCAGTATTTGTCATCAAAATGCCGTCACCATGTTCCTAGCTAGTGCGGTTATGAAAGGCATTCACCCCCCTGAACGTCATGTAAAAGAGTACCATTTTTGAACCCTTTGATGAATTATTTCGATTGGCTGGAAGTCAATTTAATTTTTACTGTCAAATTCAACAAATCATTTGTTATGTTTTCAGCACGATTGTGAACACGCTCATTTGTGCAACGCAACTGGGTGCCTGCACTGCATATGTCCTTTTCATCGCTGAAAATGTACACGATGTAAGTAATTACTGGCCACAATCGCCAGGGTCTCGATATCTACTGTATGGTTTGGAAAGGCTGTTAAATACATATGTGGAGTGGTATCATGAATATGCCAAGGGTATATGATTGAGGCAGGATTATATTTCGGCTGAGGGAACCAACAGTCCATAAGCGTACGAGGCGGGGGAGGGGGGGGCAGCTTCAACATCAAAGGAATATCTTCCATTTTCTGGCTTCGAAGTTTGCCGGGCTTCCAAACCATCACAGTTTGAGAGACTATCCTTGTTCTAACTCACAGTTCAGATTTTTGTGTTCATATATGGCTATAGAAATTTGCATTGAGAATGATGGGATGGCATTTAAATAGAGAGTGCATGATTATGCTTTTTTTTTCACCGCTTCTGGACCGGAACAAACGTCTGGACTACGGGGGGAAATCTTGATTAAATTATTGCACTCTCGCAATATCATGCAATCTGTGTCAGCTGAACATCTCTAATACGGAAGTCGAAGAACAGAGCAAAGTGTCTGTGTTGAAATATGCCCATTTTATAGAGATCACTGCGATGACGTTACAATTAGCACTCCAGTTTTAAGTGTTCAGTAACTAAATGCCCACTGGATGGACAATTATCGTTTCCATTTGTATTTACAATTGTTCTTATGGGAAATTTCCCCTTTTTATCCAGGTGATCTTGACTATTTAATCCTAATTAAGATATTTTACGAGTTTGAATGCAAAATGTTGATCAGAAGTACCTATGACGGAATGTAACCAAAGATTTTTATTCAGAGTCTTACGGTACCAATACAAACAATAAATACTTTATTCGTTGTTTTTGTAAGTTCAAGTTTAATGTTGTTATTTATAAAATTCCACCAACGACGTCTGCTTTCTTTCCCAGGGTATGGCTGAGTTGGACGCAGTTCACATAAAGACAAAATTATACATTCCAATCATCTTGCCTTTTCTCATGCTATTCTGTCTAATCAGAGATTTGGGGTCTCTAACATGGTTATCATGGTTTGCTAATATAATCATGGTCATCGTTCTCATATCAATATATCAATATTTATACGGTCATGTGCAGCGTCCCTCAGAATTAGAGAAGTTCTCAAGCTGGGGAGATTTGCCACTTTTCTTCGGCGCTACTACTTATGCCTTTGAGGCAATACCAATTGTAAGTATTCGTTAGAATTTTACTTATTTCAAGTTTGTGAGTTCACGACAACCAGGTATAAAATCAGTCATGTTTTTGCTCGCTTCTCTGCATGTTTATAAATAAATGAATGCAAAGCCCTGCAGTCGAATTGAATTCACGACCCAACGTCAGTTCGACACTCCAGTCTAGTATCTTCATCAAGGGTGATCTGAAGTAGCAACATGGCTTCTTATATACATAGGCGTACGGGGTTGATGCTTTCCAGGGGGGCAGTTGAAAGTTTACCCGAATTTTTATGGAGGATTGCCGAAATTACCTAAATTTAACCTATTTTCTGATAAATCTGCCCGAATTTGCTTGATTTTTCCTAGCATTTGCCCGACTTTCCATGGTTTTCCAAAATTTTGTGGGGGCAGTTGCCGCTGCCCCCTGTCTCGTACGCCTATGCTTATATACTATAGAGGCGTGGCATATAAATTAGTAACCATTTTTGAATAGGGATGACGGTGCTTATTTGCCACATGCAAGAATATATCCATCTTGTTGGCAGATGACATCATCCCATGGCCATGGGAATATAAGAAGTCACGTTGCGACTTTAGATCATCCCTGATGAAGACACTAGACTGGAGTGTCCATTAGAATGCAATTCGAATGGGCTTTGCATTCATTTATTAAAACCAGAGAAGCGATACTTTTTATAGGGGAATCGAATAACCACATTTTTGTCTCAAGAACAACAAAAGAAAAAAACTTTAATATCTAAAATATTTTTTCAATTATAGATTTTGCCACTAGAAAACCAAATCAAGAACGCCCGTCATTTCCCTCGGATAATTAACATTGGTATGGCTGTAGTGATAGTACTTTATTTTAATATGGCAATTTTTGGATACATGACATTTCAAGATGAGTGCAGGGGAAGCGTCACACTTAATCTACCAAACTCAGAGTAAGTTCTTTTTTCCTCTTTTTTTGGTGATTGGACTAGACAATAAAAGGTTACTATTAATAGGAACTCCTATCTCCGTTTTAGAAACTTTTTAGAAACAATTTAAACGTATAGTCATATGTAATCTATTTTATATAAAAAATTCTTATTTTAAAAATTTATATATTTATTTAAAAAAAATTCTGGTTTCTGATTGGCTAACAGCCAACTGTGAAATTGTCATATCAACTCATTGACTAACCAAATATGGATTTTTCGCATTCATATTAGCAAAATGACGTCAAAGAGTCAATATGAAAAAAATTTGGACGCGTTTGCACCATATTACTATGACGACGAGAATCATATTGACTCGCTGACGCCATTGATATGACGACGATGACGGCTGCCGAAGGACTAAGGAATTGTTTTTTTCTTAATACAAATAAAATACAAATGTTTTGAATTTTTTAAATAAATAATAAAACAATTATTGAATTCGGTTTTCGCACAATATGAAGAATTATCAAGCCCTCAGTTTGCCGTTATCAACCTCAGCCTTCGGCTGATAACCGCAAACTTCGGGCTTGATAATTCTTCATATCGTGCTCAACCTCATTCAACAATTGTTAAATATATAATAGAAGGCCCAGTGAATATATGTTATAGAAGGCCCAGTGTAAGATTAGCTATGCTAAACAGGTTAATTTGTAATACCTTCTTTAAATAAAGTCTATTCAGATTAATATTATCATTATCATTATTATTATTATACATTGGAGATTTTTTTCCAAATCCTTACTATGGAAATCGGGGAAGTAAGGAAATCCAAGTAGGGAAATCCAATTTTCATACTAATTACAATTTTCATACTATGAATATATTATGGAATAGTGTGCATATACTATGGATTTAGTTAGCAATTGCCAATTCCATAGTATGAATTTCACTATTTTTTTCCTCTGATAATGGCATTCATTAACTTAACATTGTCGTAAAAAATATTTGTGATTTTACACCCGCCATTTTGCTTCGCACAAATTATACATTTGAATTTAATTCCATCGGCCTCGTTATGAAGATTTGGGTTACATGAGCTATGATTAGGAAACGATTAAGATTTTGACGATTAAGATTTTAAACCCAAAGCGTGCAATAAAACTCTTGAATGTATGATTTTAACAGGTTATTTTAAACCTGTTAAAAAACGTTTCCCTGTTAGTTACTGTATATCCATTCGTAGACTTTCTATATGGCCCCTCTGTAAGTCCGCCTGTTCTGCAGTGCACCTATTGTAGTATAGAAAACAAACCCAAAAACTTATATCCCATCGCTCTTTACTCAATTTCACATTTATTCTTAGATATTATTCTACTATAAAGTTTCTGGTATCGCTGGCGATATTCTGTACGTACTACATTCAGATTTACGTCTTCTTTTATATCTTGGAGCCAATTGTGATGCGAAGAATTGAAGAAAAGTATCACAAACATGCAATTATCATCCTCCGTGTTTCGACTGTTTGTCTCACATGTAAGTTGAAATTTTGCAGTGATTTGAGCATGCACATTCACCTGCCACGCATGCTATTCTTACCAGATTAAAAGATTGGCGTCGCGAGTTTTTGTTGTTTTTTAATTACCAAAATCAACAAACAGCGATGAAAATATTTGGTTGTTTGGTAAATCAGATGACATTAGCGTCGATTCCGAAAGGATTCTTTAAATATACGACGGATTGCAAAAAAACCATTTCGGGCAGATCAACTGATCTACTCAGCCCATAAAATGGCCGCAAGCAAGAATTTGAGCCCGCAATACCATGGTGTGACCATAGAGATTATAAAATAATAGAGTGGGCATTGCAAGAAAAGTTCAGGTCAAAGAAAGGGACAAATTGAAACTGCTAGTTGAGGGCAAATTTGAGTGATACCCGGATGTAAAACCAAGAAAATCTATTTTTCACCTTTTGACTACACATTTCAAGTATTCAATCTGGTTTTATCGACAGTCCTGGCTGTTTTACTTTTATTTGTGGCGACAAATTGAGGAATTTCCGTTTTATATCGTGGAAATTTGGACGTGCCGACGTTACTAAGAAAACACCGCTCTTCAACATCGAAAAAAAGCACTTTAAAACATTTATACCGTTCCAAAACTTGTTTTGTATTAATTAAAGTCCAGGTATACTTGTTACACCAGGTATACCAGTACATAATCGTACATTTACTCGCTCATGTAAATGACACAATGCAAACGTGTAACAATTAGCAAAGCAATATTCAACAACAAACGACCGGCTTGAAGGGCTTGTATATTGGATTTTGAAATTCCATTATATTTTTCGGGATTTTCTCCAAAATATACGGGAATTTTAAACTGATATAACTTAAATGATGTCATAACAATATGAATTAATTTTCAGGTGGTATGGCAGCAGCAGTCCCACATTTAAATGACATTGTTTCGCTGGTTGGAGCCGCTGGTGCCTCTTTACTTGCATTTGCATGTCCGACAGTTTTTCACTGGATAGTCTTTTCGAACGAAACTACACGCTTGCAAGCTGCTAAGAATATATTTATCATAGTATTTTCCATTATTGGATGTGTTACTGGAACTTATGCGTCGTTACGGAATATGATACAAGACAAATAAAGTTTTAGGACGCTGTAAAGGTTAATATATTGATCAAGAGATAATTAAGCAGAAATTGTTCTCAAAACTGAACAGTCTTCTACTGCATAAATCATATTTGTTATGTAGTTAGTGTCAAAGACAAAGTTCAATTTTTCTGTTTGCCGATTGGTCAAAACCGTGTCACGTGCCGGTCCACAAAACGCAGTGTTCGGCAACCGGTCCGCAATCAAACATTTATTGACCGGTTAATAATAAAATGGGTGCAATACGCTTGCGTGTCAACCATGAAGTTCCAAAGTTCATTTTTAAAACTTTTTACTAAACATTTACGGCGTTCCATTTATCCAGTTTTGGTTTCAAATCAGTTAAGTTCACTCCAATAACCGGTGAATTATTCATACTTTGACACTTATATACTATATAACAAAACACTTATTTACTGAAACCTCGGGAAAGCAGTGTGTTTTGTGGCCCCTCGACTCGGGTCCACAAAACACACTGTTTCCCTCGGTCTCAGTAAGTAAGTGATAAATATATAACCACGCCTTCGCTTGTATCAATTACTCATGTACATATATAATTTTAATTAATAATCCTCATTGAGTAAAGATTATATTTAGCAAAGAGTATAAATAATTATAGTTGTTTTGAGCGGGTTTTTTTAATAATGCTCCCACAGTGACTCAAGATTTTGAGTAAAATTACTAAAATTATGAGCAAATTTACTCGTAATTTTTAAAGTAAAGTTTCAAATTCACTCAATTTCAACTACAAAAATGAGTAACCAAACCGTGCAATGAAATAGAACGTATATAGTACAAAAATGGACGGCTGAACGTGCAATGGGACGCGTTCCATTGCGGGCTCAGTAATTTTTTAATCACGTATCATAACCAGCCAATTAAATTACCACAATTTAATAAGGTTTTGTATAGGGACTGTATATAAGGGACTGTAACTGTTTCAGCCTTGTAGTGATAACAGTCCATTGATCTTTCCACTCTCTCATGTTCATGCCATCCACTGTTTCCCACGGCACTAAGTACTGGGCAGGTTGCTCCCACCTAAAACACAGGAATGAAGAATAGAGAATCAAATTCAATTACCTCCTGTCCTGTAGGCCGGTGTAACGTGGTAATACAAAGGTGTAACTTGGTAATTTCAAACACAAAGTGCGGACAATTAAAAAGGTTTTTTTTAAATTTGTACGAATATTTTTGTAATTTTTTTTGCTTGTGTCGATAATTTTTTTTTAAATATAGTCCCTTGCACGAATTTTCTTTTATTTCAACTTAAAAAATTCATTAATAATTCACGAGGAAAATACAAATTAAAGAAATGAATGTTTGTAAATCGGATAAAGATTTGTCCTGATTTACATAAACTTCAGCTTTGATTTTCTCGGCTTAGATAATGTTTATTTTTAAAATAACTTCGCCAATGAACTCATAAGATGGGTCATTTTTAAGTACGATAAGATCGGCTGCTCATGTTTTATCTAGTACTTATAATTTGCCCTATTGAAAAGTCTCTGCACCAATCCTTTTTTCAAACTTTCTTGGTGCACGAATTTTTTTTTTCTGTTTCCTCTGCGCGATTTGTTTTTGGTCCCCCCCCCCCATCCTCTTTCACTTTTCTAATGGGCCGCTCCAGAGGAGGAGTGAGGACTATACCGGTATGCAACGCGGTTTTTTAAATATCGATTTCTCGCTCTGCGCCGTCATTGTTCGGTCGGCTTTCGCTGTGCCGGTACACCTTGAGGTTTCAAAAGATTCAGAAAAGATTTATCGAAAAAAAATTGTAAAATGGTGGATTTTTGCACTATGCATGGAAAGAAAGCTTCGTTTTTGGGTGGACACGAGCTTCTGTGTGTTCACTGTGTGTCAAAACAGCCTTTAATCTTGATTCCGGAAGAATTACCGTGTGATGAACTTGAATGTCGTGAGGTTCATGTTTATAGTTTTTAATACAGATAGTTCGAAGAATAGTCCTTTGTCCAGCTGTGGTTAACGGGATAAAAATTGATGAAATGTTCGCAGATTGCGGTAGTCCTCCACTGGTACAAATTCACTCTAGTTGTGTTTTTAAGGTGAGATGATTTTTATATAAAAATATAAATATAAAAGTGCTCCTATGTTGTATAAATACAGCAGTATTAAACGTATTTTTATTTCATATCATGTAGTTCTTCGACCCTAATGATCTACGGGAAGGAGGTATAAACAAAGAATATAGCAATGTTATGTTGTGGGAGTTTGACATTTCAACATCACCAACATCTAAAGCAATCCCACCATGTGACCCAGATAGTCAAGATGATGAGCTGGATAGTGTACTTCCACCAACAGAATTACATCAGCCAACTGATTGTATAACTGTTTTAATTTACCAATAAACTCTGTTTGCCCTGACAGACATTCATACACACCGAATGATGGAAGAAGCGCCCAGTGGTTAGCATTGTTGTAAAGAATGAAATGGAGGAAATTCAACACTATCGCAACACTATATATAAATGTATTGACTACTGTTTGATGCATTGCAAGGATTTATACTGATCAACCAGTTCTCTATGCTCAAATGATCAACCAGTTGTCTATTATTTTACTCTGTCTAACGCCAGATTATTTTACTGTCTAACACTAGACTATTTACTCATCAGGGGGAGAGTGCTGACACTCAATGGGTTAAAAAATATTGAAAGAAAATGTTTAGCAGAAGCTGAAAAATTGTTTATTGGTGTCTGGTGTAATACTGATATTTCTTTTATTTGTAAGGATAGAGCTGGGGAGCTTCTAATGGTACAGTCTTGGCCCTACCCCAGTTTTCCTGTACTGCATGTGTTTTTGTCACTTCCCTGATTATACCATAAGTATTGTATCCTATGGACACCATCTTATCAGTTCTGCAGTTTTTTGACTATCTACCGTAAACCTCCACCTAAAAGCACTGGGCTTACATGAGGAGGGGGGGGGGGCTTATACACGGGGGGGCTTATATTCAGAGTATAGTCTTCCCTTGCTCATCACAAATTAATAAAAAGATCACACACTACATAATTGATGTTGATAAAATTTATTTATTTTAAAATCGAAAAAATATTAACATAATATTGCTGTACTTAAAGATAATTAAAATGTTTTTAAAAATAAAATTTTATGCATACAATTTTAAAATATTGCACACATTCATTTCACCAGTACACATGGATGCTATATGATACAGTATATGAAAGGTGATGCTTTTGCTGTAGCTTAATGATGTATTAAAACAATCTAGAGGTATTACATGATTGGTAAACCTCTTCAATCGTAATGATTTGCATGATTTTCTGCAACAGATATGAATTCAATGAATGCTTTATCTTCCTCAAATGTCCATTTATGAAGTTTAACTGGGAATTTCTTTGGAGGAGTCGTTTCATCTTTCTGATAAGAAACTACAAAACAAACAGCAAAAGTGAGAGGGGCAATGTTAGTGCCAGCACAAATAGACAACAACAAAGAAACTCATGGATTTTTACCAGGATCCGGATTGTGTGCATGCTTCTCCAGGAAATTTGTGTACTATAGGTTTTCTGGAATGCCCAGCATTGAAAAATAATGTTGGCGTACGGGTGGATAGAAATTGCCCAACATTGTCATGAGTTTGTGACAAGGGTGGGTAGTAGCGAAGTAGTTGTAGTTCGCTACTGTAGCGAACTACAATTTTCAAGTAGCCAGTAGTTTTTGACTACTTTTTTAAAAGAGTAGTTGTAGTTATAGCGAACTACATTTTGCCTAAAAGTAGCCAAGTAGTTGACTACTTTTCAAACAGCAAATCGCTATTCGCTACTTTTAAAATTGTTAGCAATCGTTCATAGAATAGAACGATATTAAGACACGGTTTGCTTATAAGATTATTTTATACAGTAAAGATTATTTTAACGCAATGAAAAGTGGCACTCCTGAACACTGTAGTGCTTATAAATATGTTGCTTTAAACCTCTTTGTTTACTGTTGCTACTCGTAAGTCGATTTGTTGCAGGTTATATTACAGCCTGAGCTAGTGGATGCTCCAAATGCCGTAAAACTAAAAAAATAGAGTAGCGAAATAGCGAAATAGTTCGCTACATTTTTTAAGCAGTAGCTGTAGTCAGTAGCGAACTACCTTTGTTCAAAAGTAGCAGTAGTTGTAGCTGACTACATATTTTTGAAGTAGCTGTAGTTATAGCGAACTACAAAAATTTTGTAGTCAACCCACCCTTGGTTTGTGAACAAGAGGTATAAAATAGAAGGAATACATCTCCTATACAGACTAGCAGAAATACTGTTTAAAGTCAATCTTAAAACAATTGCCCAATTTTTAAAGCAGAATTCTGCCCAACTAAACACTGACTGGAGGGGTTGCAAGCCCCCACCAGCCTCATATGCCTATGCACAGAAATTCTCCCAGGCAAAAAAGCATTAAAATACAATGTTACTGTCACTATGATAATAACTCAAGCCCCCATTATTAACATATTGTTTCATTAAAAATATACAATGTTTTTGTGTAATCATACTGTATTTTTAATATGTTTGTAAAAACATTTGTACTTTTAAATACACCTTGGCTTTGGACTCTGAAACAAAGTTCGGCTTGATGTTGAATTTTTCAAACGAGAAATTCTGTGTCTTTTATTATTAGGTTTCCCTGGGGGAAATATGTACGAACATATATGCGTATGTTTCAAAATTATATATCATGGAAAATAGTGTTTATAGTACAATAATTTCCTTCGCGCCATGATGATTTATATCAGGCGGTCTATTTCCGCCATCGGCGGTAGAATATAGCAAAAGTACCCCATTTTCAAACCGCGATTACTCGTCGGTTTAGTGGAGCAAATTCATGTTTTAAAGTAACAGTAGAAAAAATAAATCTTCCCGAATTCGATGACGTGTTTTGTTTTTATTTTCCTAAAAAAAAAGTGAATTTGCTTCTGCATTATATCAAGGTCATTTTATTGGCGTGTCCACTGACCCGGAACAAGCTTAATTACAATACGTAATTAGCATAACTAAAAAGCAATTCCTGTACCAAATAAGTCAAAAATAGTTTAATTAGGTTCTTAAATAATACAAATATAAAAACATACCTTCGAAAAAACGAGATATACGAAGCCAAAATCGCAATGTATTTCAACAACCTTTCGCCATACGTTCGTTGAAAATCGTAATTGTGAATAATAATGAGACGCAATGCATTGTGGGAAGACCCTCATTCCTCCTCTGAGGTCGCTCCTAAATCCCATTTGAAACATTCGCGGAATTGCCGATGCATTCTTTGACCGCCAAGTTACAGCTGGGGCGAAATAAAGTAAACGGTTGACATTGAAAATGTAGAGAAAAAAGTTGACGTTGCAATAGAGAAAAAACGAAGATTTAGGAAATGGAAGAATGTTTACTTTAGGTAACCATATTCACTTCTACTTTATAGCTTATCGTTCTAAACTCAGGGTTCATACTGTACACCTTGTCCCATTCAAAATTCCATGATTTTTCCATGACTCTCCAAGACCATTTTTCAAGAAACGTCCATGACCTGGAATTCTGAAATATTGTTACGGTAACGTACATAAAGGCGCAATATATAATGAAAATACCGCGGTCAAACCTTCATACGCTGTTTTACCGAAACTATACCATTCACTGATTCACAGTTTTCTCGCAAAAATACTTACAGTACTGTGATTCATGTTTTTTTATTATGACTAAGAAATATGAAACAAGTAAAAATTTTGTACACGTAAAATTTTAATTTCCATGACTAAAACTGATTTTTCAGGATTTCCAAGCCTGGATTTTGAAATATTGCAATTCCTGAAAAAAACCCCGCTTATACCCTCATGTTTCGGGAACAATAGGGTTCACGATTGGGGTCAAGGTCAAGGAGAAACATACACGCATGCGCGGAACATGATGATGCTACCCAAAAGCCATGGGTAGAGAAAATATGTACTTGAATCTGTTGAAAAAGATTTCTAGAGTCAGTGACAGTGAAAAGTGGGACACTTACATTCGTTAGTTTTCTATAATCGCCAAATTCTCGTTCAAAACTCTCTTCCTCCCTTTCAATGTTGCATTGACTCGCGGGAAAATTATTGAAAAACAATAAAACACAAAACCAATCCGACTATTATACACATTTTAGCCTTACAAAATTGAACAGGGGGAAGAGGGATCATAGTCAAACCTCAAGCGCATCAAAACTAACATTTTCAATACTATAACTCCCTCGAACTTATTTTATACTACTAATATACACAAGATATGGCAAGTCTAACACTAGGTAAGAAATTTTGTTTTACCTGTTCTACTATACTGAGGTAAAAAGAAAAAAACTATAAATTGTCTGACATGCGGGGGATGGTTTCATGCGCGCACCGCGTGTATGAAATTAGGGAGTTTACGATCTGCGACGCGGCCGGCTCAACGACGCGGTCTAAATTTTAGCTCAAGAATGAGCGCTAAGCAATTCGATTACTGTAATAGATATTTGACTCTTTCAAATAACCTTACAAAATGCTAAGTTCGGCTAAAGCGATGCAATGTTTGCTGTAATTTAGACTTTTAGCCACCTCTTGTGTCGCGTTAAGCTTTCGCGTTGCCTGAAAGACGTAATAATGCTTAATTGTCTAACGTTGTGTTGAGAATGACAACGCGTTTGACAATACTCATGGGACCACAAATTATTGACAGTTTTTGTCTTGCATGACAAATTTCTTTGTAGGTTCTTTGTAGGTTTACATGGCGATAAAACACATAATACTATTGTTTGTGGAAACACCAAATTTCTTTGTTTTGAAAGCGCGTCGTCGAGCCGGCCGCGTCGTAGATCGTAACTACCTATTAACTCTCGGATGTCAACAAACGGAAATTGATATATGCGACACATGTTTAAAGTGCTACTGCAGCAAATTTTTCGACCCTCATTTTTTTAGCTTAATTAAAAGTGCTTTCCTTCCTGACCTGTTTACCACAAACGGAATTGAAATTGGTCAATTCAAACCGATTTTATAGCCTTCCAAAGTGGCCATTTTTGGCACTTCCTGTGCGAACTTTTGATCGGCCATGTTGATGCCATGTGACGTCATAAGATGAACACGATTTTATCATGGCGTATTAAAATTATAGTAAAACCAACAAACGCGGAGACGAAGGCCGTGTTTCTGGCAGTTCTAACTTAGATTATTGCACGAATTCTGAACAGCCTGAAGGAATACCCATGCATCCATTTCCCAACAAAGAAACAGATCCACAGAGTGAAAGAAAGGCAGTGAATTTTATCCGTAAACATTCACCGCGGGTTTTCACGCATCTGCGAACCTAGTAGTGTTTTGATTGACCCCGTCTTGAAGATTCGTGCTATATCTTATTTTCATCGACAAAACCTCGTAAAATGGAAAGAATACTGAAGGAAGAAACTGTTTATACAATTTCGATGGCTAGAATTGTTCCCCTGGCTAAAGTACAAGTACAACTAACAGACGCAAGGCAAATAATTCAGGTATATATTATAGTGAAGTACAAATTAATATGTTCGCACACTGACACATGGTGAATATTTTGCGCAAATGATGCTATATTGTTGGTCTAAAGTGTTGAACATTTCTTATGTTTTAGAGCATTTGTGGTTGTAAAAAGCCGGCTATCTCCTGTTAAGTTACTTTCTTGTCCAGAGCATCTTGAGATTGAAATAAAGACAACAATTCAGCATGCCTTGACGGCTTGACCTAGTTTCGTCAAGACTTCTGATGTTATTTTGAGAGAAACGATGACATTGGAGTTATATTCAATCATATCAATAATACATATTGCATAGTATAAAATAACAATAAATATAATAATACAATAGTATAATATTGTACTGGTACGCTATTATGTGAGAAATATATTTGTGACTTTGAAGATTAATATAATTTCAAAATATTACAGTAAATGTGATATTGCACAGTGGCACAATTTTGACTCAATGGTTAACTGATTCAGTCACAATCTGCCTAATCCAACTAAAGTCGACCGCTTTTCTGTTCAAACGTAAGGCAGCTGTGTCTTTGTTGTTGGAAATTATTTTCTTCTGTTTCCCATCCAAGTAAAACTATAGCCATCAATAGAACCACAGCCCGTAATTGCCAATTACACATATCGCTATCTATTGAAAACAAAATCAAAATCATTTTGAGTATTGCGAATTATTAGGCTATGAATATGTTTGTGTTTATAAACGTTTTTATATTTTTTGTCACACACAAATACACCAGATGTGTTCAGACACAATATCGAGGCGAGCACAATACAATTTATATATACATACATGCAATAAAAAGGATCTACTTACCACTAATTTTACAGGTATTGTACCATCGCTTGATTGCTCCAACACAGTCACAGATGGTAGTTGCCTATCTGCAGCGGCGTTATATAATTTCTCTATCACTTCGTCTAGTGAAGCTGTATAAAAGCTGTTTAGGCAACTGGTTCATCATCGTATTTCAAAGCCGACTTAGTCACTTAGCCGAGTCCATACTCGTTGACTTCCAGATGCAGTACTGACCCTATTATCTGAATCTCTAACCATCATTCCGCCGTCAAATAAACAATAAGATATAGCACTTGTTCTTCGATTTTTAAAAATAAGTTATCTGCGCCATAAACAAGTGAAACAGACAACAATTCCACTGCAATATGTTGACGCGCCATATAATTTACTGCAAATACGACCTTCATATCTTCGTTTCCGTTCATCTTATGACGTCACACGGCATCAATATGGCGACGGAAAAGTTCGCACGCGATAACCAACTTCAGAGGTTAAATTTGGCAACTTCTAAGCATCGCATGATGGTCAAATATATATCAAAATGCTTCTAAAAGACTGAATTTGTATTTAAGCTAAAAAAAACTAGGTCCAAAAATTCGCTGCAGTAGCACTTTAAGTAATTCGCTTCCTTTTCATTCAATAGATGATTTAGAATTTAATTTTATTTTCGGTAATTTTAATCGGATTCCGAGCAAAGAGGATACGGATAGACTAACGCAACTAAAATTTAACCCTTTTAACACTAACACTGACATTTTAAATCTTAACGGAAAACTCAGAATACGTAACCTGCAACTATCATCCACCGAACGACTTTCCCACAATTAATGATGAAACTACAAAAATTTAAGTATACTAAACCTTAACATTAGAAGTATAGCTAACAAGTTTGACGCATTTATTAAACATCTATTAAATACTTTGAAGCAACCTTTTTCTATAATTAGTTTAACTGAAACTTGGCTTAATGAACAAAACAGTGAAAATTTCGGCCTAAGCAACTATAATTTTGTTTGTTCAAACCGAGTAAGTAAAAGAGGAGGAGGTTTAGGTATTTATGTCTCAAATGATCTACACTACAAACTACGTCCTGACCTAAATATAAACGAGGATGGAATAATTGAAACGCTATTCATTGAATAATTTCAACCACTGGAAAAAATATTATCCTTGGTAATATCTATAGACCACCAAGTGGTAATTTTGAAATGTTTGAAAATAAACTGAACGAAATACTCTCAGAAGTTGACAAAACAAAAAAGATAACATATTTTATGGGAGATTTTAACATCGATCTCCTGAAAACTGATAATTGTGACTATTCAAATAGATTCTGTGGGCAACTTTTGACCTCATCTTTTTTTTCCACTTATTAATAGACCAACTAGAATCACCCAGCACACTGCAACCTTAATTGATAATATTTTTACCAATGACCTTGAACAGGTAGAAGCTGGCATAAATGGTTTAACTTTCTCTGACATTTCAGATCATCTTCCAATTTTTCATATATCATCCTTATCAACAAATAAAAATAAATCGAAAACGGTAAAAACACGATACAAAAGAACTATCAACGATAGTCTCGCTTCATCTTTATATCTATATAAAATATATCATGGTCACACACGTTTCAAACAAATGATCCTTGTGAATCCTATGACATTTTTCATAATAATTTAAAAGCAGCAATTGATAAGAATTTTCCTTTTGTAAAAATGAAAAACAAATCTTTTGATCATGAAAAAAGTCCCTGGATGACAGTTGGTGTTTTTAGGTCCATATCTAAGAAAAATCGGCTATATAAAACTTTTTTAAAAAAACCTCATAGAAATGAAACAGTGTACAAAAAATACAAAAACAAACTGAATCATGTTATTAAAACTGCGAAAAAAAATTATTATGAATTTTTGAAGTACGAAAACGATACGAAAATGACATGGCAAACTATTAAAAAATGTTCTAAATAGAAATAAATCTAGAGAAAAACTTCCCGACAATTTTTTACAGAAAAATTCAAATAGGAACATTACTGATCCCATTGACATTGCTAACAAATTTAATGAATATTTTGTTAAAATTGGTCCTCAACTAGCCAAAAAAATTCCGAAGAACAACAATATATCACATGAAAGGTACCTTAGTGGTAATTATGTCGAAAGCATGTTCTTTGAGCCTGTAACAGAACATGAATTACTGACTGAAATTAATAACTTAAATTAAAATAAATAGGCGAAGAAATTGTTAAACCTCTAACACATATTTATATTAAACTCAACGTTTTTAACTGGAAAAATTCCAAATTTTCTAAAAATAGCTCTAGTGACTCCTATTTTCAAAGCAAATGAAAATAATCTATTTGAAAATTACAGACCAATATCGGTTTTGACATGTTTTACAAAATTACTAGAGAAACTTATGTACAAACGACTATTTAACTATGTAGAAAAACATAACATATTATCAAATCATCAGTATCGTTTTCGAAGAAATAGATCTACAGAAGACGCCTTACTAAATCTAACCGATAAAATTTCAAAAGCTTTAGACGAAAGTAAATACACATTAGGAGTTTTCCTTGACCTTTCTAAGGCCTTCGATACGGTAAACCATGAAATTCTCTTCTCCAAACTACAACACTATGGGATCAGAGGAACATGTCTACAATGGTTTATGAATTATTTAAACGGAAGAACTCAAATAGTAAAAATTAAACAGCATAAGTCATCTGAAATGAATGTTACTACAGGAGTCCCACAGGGTTAAATTCTTGGTCCATTATTATTTCTTTTATACATTAATGACATTGAGAACTGTAGTGATATTATTTGGCATGTGCTAAAACCTGGACGATGGACTGGACGATGGACGCTGGACGATGGACGCTGGACGATGGACGTCCATCGTCCAGGTTTTAGCACATGAAATACTATCAAAATGAAGAGAAAAGTGAGATGAATATACTGGTGTACCAATATTATATCAAACGAACTGCATTTTTAACCAGTTTAATAATTTTGAGCGACTTGTTAACAATACAATTTTGCTAATTAAAACTGCACTTTAAAACCTTCAAAATAAAATAGTTTGGGCTCAAAATACTATCAAAATGACGAGAAAAATGAGTCGAATTGACTGGTATGCGGCTGAAAGCGAAAAAACCAACGATACCAAAGTTACCAAGAATCGAACGTACTGCATTTTTAATTAGTTTAATAATTTTGAGCGATTTGTCAATGCCATCACGCTTGACTTCCAAAGGCCATATAAAATCGCTAGAATTCTGTTGTTTAGTAATAACATTACTTTGACATCCGTAAGTACAATTTCGTACGCTAAATCGAACGGTGGTATTTTTGTCCTTATTGGGTGCATAAAACCAGAGATAAGGCGCAGCAAAAAGTCAATCGTGAGAGTCCGAGATTAATTCGAAAGAAAACTTTCCTCGAAAAAAGGAATTCGGAAAACATGAAGGATTAGTTTGAGCGGCTTGTCCTCCAAAGGCCATAAATCGCAAGAATAGAAATCAATTTTGAAATCAATTTTCCATCCGTAAATACAAGTTTTCACGCTGATTCGAACAGTGGTATTGTTGTCCTTGTTTGGCCCTAATTTTTCTGCAAAAATGAATAAATTTCGAGCACGTGCAAGGAATTTTACTAGGCGATTAAGAAAACGTTTGATGCGAACAAACCAACAAACTGACAAACTCACAGGCAGAATATAGCCAACATTCTTTCTCGTTTGCGTGGAAATGCAGAAAATATCGAATGTAGCAACTAAAACTCTTTCCAGCTTCTGTCACCTAAATATCCTTTACGAGGTCAGTCAGTCAGTGGTGCCACCAGAGTAATACAATTGCATGGGGCGCAGGAGGGGGAATGTCGAGCGCCGATGGCGGGAGACACTTGTAGGAGTCTCGCGCACAACGGGAAAATTTTGAAATCTTGAGTAATTGAAGTTGGGATTTCCCGAATTGCGTGGAGTATAAAGTACACGAAACACGTAATATTTCACGACAACACCTATGTATACTGCATCAAAGTTCTATACAGCTGCATCAAAATTCACCTTGAAGAAAAGGGGGCGTGGCATCCCGAGTCCTTTCCAGTAGAATACCGTTGATTTTAGTTTATTGGTGTTATTGATTTTTGAGTTTATCCGTCGATATGAAACCCTTAAATGATATTTATTATCAGGATTATAGCGCAAAATAACTATAATGAAACCGCAAGAACAAAAAAGGATCCAATATGGGAAAATGCACAACTGTCAATGAATATTTCTTTAACGCAAAAAATGAATAAGCATGAAAATAACAACAAAACAATTTATTTTCGTTTTAGTTATTGATCATTACAGTATAGTCAGTAACTAATTCTAAACAGCAAATCCTAACGATGTCACTAAGTGCTGTCTGTGAACAGACAAAAGTAAACTTCTGACACGTGCTCTCACATAAAGAAGTGACGGAAAGAAATAGGGACACTTTGATCTAATGCAATCTGTATGGCAATGAAAATACACATTGCCAACCTTCCCTTGCCTTTTCTCTCCACTTGTTAGAAAAAAATCTCGCCTCATCTTTGTTACTACAATAATGTCACCTGGCGGAGGAATCATCATACCAGGACTTCTTATTGGTTGGCCGCACCCGTGACATTTTTGTACCCGTGGATCGCAAAGATGTAACAACGTTACTTCAAATGACCCAGGATTTGGATCTGGTCTTCCGTTGTTTTGTGGACGAAATGCTGGTTGAGAAGACTGAATTCCTTGTTCTGACGAGTTGGCTGTTTCCTGCTGTACAGGAAGAGGAAATGTCGACGTAAACGTGGTGTTTATAGGCGGAATAGGAAAGAATGGCTGTGCTGTATGTTGAGGAAAATGCGTTAACGCCGACCCGAAAAAGCCCATCGTCGGCAAGCTTTGCGGTGAACAAAGTGTTGGCTGTTTTGGTGTGCTGGAAGTAGAGAGCGCTGCCGAAACTTCCGTGTTGGTTGTCGCGATGTTAGTTGCTGTATCACTTCGAACTGCTTCTGCTGGTGGCATTACATCAGGCACTCTACTTACACAAGGAAAGGTAGTCGTGACGTCTGAAATACATTTTGCATTCCCCTTACGCTTTTGGGTCGCTTTAGCTTTCTGTCCACTCGTTTTCGGCATGCCGACATTTGCCATTTTTGTAGTGGAGCCTGTTTTTTTGTTTTTTTGGAGCCATTCCAAGAATTTTCTGAGAATTCCAAGATTCTCAGCCACTTCTAATACGTGACAACAGATACTGTATTGCGGCCATCCAACACATCCCTTGTCGCACACCACCCTGCCAGTTTTGCTAGCAGTGACATTATGAGGTTTTCCAGGTGCGCGCCTCGATGCGACCATCCATACTTCGTTTTTACCATCAGGTTCAAAACTAGGTGATTTTACCACAGTATTCTCGCCTCGAACGAGGTTTGCTGCATCCTGGTACATGTCATTTAAGACAAGAAAGGGTACAGTCCCAATTTTGAAATCTTTTATCTGAACCGATAACAATGCTTCTTCTGTTGGTAAAGATACGTGTTCATCAAAAGTGTTTTCGAATTTCTTATCCGTCAAAGAACAGTTGAAGAAATTCTTTTTCACAGTCTCTTTTTGTCTTTCGTTCATTCTGAAGTAACGCTCGCCAATTTCTAGGGATTTAAAACGTTCTTTGATTTCGTATTCTCCTATTCTCATGACAGACATAAACTGCTCCTGTTCTTGCCTTTTAACAACTTTCTGGAATCGCTCGACAATGTCACACACCGACTTTTTTGCCTTTCTCGTGTTGTTACAGTCTTGGTCTTCTTCTTTCAGCACTCTATTCATGGACTCGCTTGCATTCTGAGTGTACACCTCTGGTGAAAATCCCAAACCACAAAGAGAGCGTATTTCGACCGTCATCGTTTCTTTCATGTCTGCCGCCTTTTTCTCGGCAAAATATTTAACGAATTCTGCTCCTTTGGTATGCCTTTCTTCCCAAGTAGAAATAATTTTCCCTAACGCGTCGTCGAAATCCAGTGGAGATAAACAATGAATAAGACCTCCTTCTTCACCTTTGCCAAATATATCAGCCTTGTATTCTTTTCTTAGAGAATGAGGTATGCCCAGTGAAGACAGCTTACTCAAGATATTGTCCTTCATGTGAAGATCACATCTCAAATGTACAGCACTGCTAAAAGTCCGTAACAGGGCATTTATCATATTCAATTCTCCATCGCTTCCTAGAACAAGAACGCCCGCGCATGGTGGGTGCCATCTCACCATTTCAGCTCCAAGTATCTGGTATGAGCGTTCGAGTTTAGTTTTGTGTAGGATCCCTGGACCAACAATAGCTGGAGAATTTCCACTTTTTGTTTTAAGCATTGGGTTTCGGTACGTTACAAAGGTCATGTAGTAATCACAAAGTTCAAAGGTTGCATCAACGCCGAGAACACAAAACATTTCTGGGTTTGTGCAAAATCTTTCAATATCTTTTAATTGCTGTTCGGTTGAAAGAAATATGATAGGTTCTGGAGTAACTTGAACAGAGCGAATCAACGCAGTTTTTTCATCCCGTAATTCTTCCTTGCATTTCTGCATTAGGTTAGCGAGCGGATCAGAAATCTTATCTGATTTTGATAGAGACTGTACAGTGTTATACACTTGTTTTCGGTTCCTCGGTATATCGCTTCCTGACCTAACTTTTTCGATTCCTCCAAGATCGTCTATAACATTGTGTATAATTTTTCTTGGGTCATGGGTGCTTAAATCGTTTCTAATTTTATCCAAGGTACTTTTCTTAGTGCGCATGTAAGGCTTGTTGCTTGTCTTGTTTTTTGCATGGGGTCTTGGGCACACTGTCTGCTCTCCATCTGTGAATATATATTGGATGAAGGCGTAGCGATAACAAACATGATCAGCCTCAGTCACTGTTGTTATGGTCTTTTTCAGGCTAGTAACGTTGTCGTTGGAATAGTATCGTCGCGTGAATTTAAACACTCCTGGTTTTGATTGTTTCTTTGTGTCCACTTTTTTAACTTTTCTGCTTTTTGTTTCAAAAAAGTCTGTTTTGACGCCCGTACAATGCCAAACGCCAAGGTCATCGCATTTTAAGTCCTCTATATTATCAAGACATGAGGCATCAATTAAAAATGTTGTGTTTTTACTGACGTTGGTTGGTACAGTGGTGGCGACTTTCGTTGTTTTCGAGATGTTAAGTAAAATTTCAGCAATTTCAATAATTGTTTTCCCTTTGACCAATCCCCATTCGTGCACTGGGAGACTCTCATCATTGTCATAAAACACTGGATTGGAACAATCGCTGCTAGATGAATCAGTACTTTCTGTTCTAAAAAAGAAATGCTGTAATCACATCACACTGCATTTTCTAAAATATTTTATGCATGCTATATTGGCCCAAAATAACTTGCACATGCCCAGCCATGCATATTTGGTTCCAGAAGCATTAATCAACTCAAATTTTCCCTCATACAGTATATAAGGGTAAAGTGGGGACTGATCAACTGACCGACACACCCTCTGCTCACCCTTTGTTTTTAGATACGAGCACGTGTCTAAAAACTAGACAAATGTTTACAATATATAGCAATTAATTAACTCTTACTCTCCAAGATTATCCAGACTTTCCTCTTCCTCATCAAGATTATCCAGACTTTCCTCTTCCTCCATTTTCAATGGCGAGAATATTTTTCCTCTGGATTGAAAATCATTTTCTTTCTACAGTGAATAATTGTTGACGATTAGGATTGGTTTCCATATAATAGACGAATTTGGCTAAAGTTTTTTCATATCCATTTCACAGTTTTAGATAATTGACATGCCTAGTTACCACTGTTCTAGTTTACATAAGTATAGAATTGAGAAAAGGCACCTAAGGTTTAGAATTATCTACACCAGTGAATAATTAACTCTTAAAGACCTTGACATAATTATAAAGCGTAGTTACCTATACTTCTGTAAGCTAGAACAATCGTAAATGGGCATGTCGATTATCTAAAGTTCTGACCGGACTACATTGTAAAATTTCCGGACTACATAGTAAAATTTCATCAATTAACCATTTCAATTGAATAGTTCCGCTACCCTGTGTGCAAAAGCATTAGTATCAGCCAATGGGATTAATAGAAGGTTCTGACTCTAGATGATATGGACCTCCTAGCTAGCAGATTAAAAACCCTGGGCACGCACGCTCTAATAAAATCACTCAGCATAGCAAACTATATTATCATATTTCACACCGCGATATTTACCACTCCACAGCTAATTAATTTAAATTAAGAACGTTACCCATATTAAAACTTAAAATCTGGTGAAAAACTTCATGAATCATGGACTTATGTGAAAGGTCTTGTAGAAAGGTTTGGTTAAAGGGCCAAATGTGAAAAGATATTTGGTGGTCATTAAATTTAGTTAATTTTTTTAACAGCTAGTCTATCTGTATCTGCCTCGAAATGTCGATGTTCAGGCTGTTGATATTCTTAATCCTTAAGCTATTTAAGTTAAATTACTTTGACTTGGACTTGGCCCATTACTGGTGACGATGCTCTTCGTAAAACTAGAGGGTTCCTGAACAGTTGCCGTATGCTTCCTCCATAAGCACTAAAATAACAGAACAGGAATTGAAACATATGGTTGCATACTAGTACCAGTTATCATCAGTGAGCAAAAAGTGAGAATTCATGCATGCCAAAAATGTATACACGCCGGCATACAGTATATAATTAGACTAACATGGATATGCAAACTGCACTTACTTGACCCCAATTTTATTTTTCGTCGAGGGTTCATTTAATTCTGTGTCGCTCAAAATCGTAGTAATTGAATCTGATTTCATCCTTTTTCAGGCCATAATAGTAGAACCATCGTATAATAAAAGATAAAAATAAACAAATGATGAAAACGCAAAACTAAAATGTGTTATCCAACCATAGCATTTTCCATACAATCGCAAAAACAGTGACATTTTTAATCTTAAATTGAATGCAATTTCTTCTATATTTATATCATTGAATAGATGCATATTTGCACTTTTACTAATATTGAGGTGCTCTTTTCATTTCTGGGGTTCATTTTGGCACAGCTGCCAGTTTCAATGAGGCTGAGGTCGTGTTACCAAATGTTGCAAAAAAACACTGCCCCATTATACTTAGACTGTTATAATTGTTTTTCAGATCTTCTTCTTTCACTTTTGCTTGTGTTGCTCAGCTAGACTATGTATTGTTTCGCAATTTTGGCATTTATTAAGACAACTTATTTCGTTTTGTTCTTTTGGTTATTGTTTGCTAACGTTTTCTGTCTCAAAATAAATTTAACTTGTTAACAACCACCAAATTAAGGTCTAGCTGATTGTGCAAGGGCGTCATGAAGGTGGGGGATACGCCCCCTCAATTTTGGACGTTCCTAATAATTATAATCTATTTCAAACACTCATTAATAATCCATAAGCTTATTGGCAAATCATGTCAACCATAATATGTCACGTGCAGTGGCTTTAAACCTGATAAAACACTCCTAATTAGTATTCTTTATATAAAGAATACTAATAAGGCAGTATATATTGTAGTCGTGTCCTCATTAGTATTCTTTTATATAAAGAATACTAATAAGGCAATATATCTATTGAATTTGTAGTCGTGTTTGAAGCTGTTTAATAAACTCGCAGGTCGTGTTTTATTGGGTCCAAAGCCACTTTCAACCTAATAAAACACTCTTGCTCGTTTATTAAATAGTACATAATAAATTACGTTTTGGATATTGGAAACACATTTTTTTCTTGACTTAAGTTTAATATCACATTTCAATATTACAGCTATTCAATTATTTGTCATTGTTCATTTTCGTTTCAGTGAAGCCCATAGGCTACCAAGTAACAAGCTAACAAACATATATACATTTAAAATACTCATTAAAAAATCATAAACCTTGTAGCAAATCATGTCAGCCATAATATGTCACGTGGAGTAACTTTATATATGATGAAACTCATCTTTATTAGTATTCTTTATATAATTGTTCATCCTAATTAGTATGATTATATAATTGTTCATCCTAATTAGTATTCTTTTGTAGTCGTATTTTAAGCTATTGAAAACACTCGAACTCCGCGCGTTTTATCATATCTAAAACGCTCGGCTGCGCCTCGCGTCTTAAATATGATGAAACACTCCTTCTCGTGTTTTAAATACTACTTAAGGTGGCTCAATACAGTTTTAAAAAAAATGGAAAATTCACGATTTAGATGCGTATTTTTGGACAATTATTACTTGTTGATAAACAAAAAGTACCTTACTTATATAAAACAACATCTAAAGAGCTTGCACTTTTGCACAAAAGCTGATATGGCAACAATGATGTTTCAAGATGGCAGATATTTTGACTTTAAAGTAATTTAACTCGTACACGACATCGGTGACCTCCACTTTTTATTTTTAAAAGTGATTTCTCTTAGTATATTGAATCACGTCGACAATTTTAAAATTATAATGAATAATCACCCTTACGTAATTCTAAAAATGCAGAATTTTTTTTAAATTGTTAACGTGATTCAATAAACTAAGCGAAATTGGTTTTTAAAATAAAATTTGAAGGTCACCGATGTCGTTTACGAGTTAAATTATAACTTTAAAGCCAAACAATCCGCCATCTTGAAACGTCATTGTTGCCATAGCAACGACAGTTGCGTAACTTTTGTGCAAACATTCAAACTCTTTTATATATGTTATTTTATATAAATAAGGTACTTTTTTGTTTTTCAACAAAAACGCATCTAAAGCATGAATTTTCCATTTTTTAATAAAAACTGTATTGAGCCACCTTAAGTAACCAAACAGAGTGTTGAAGCCAAGGAAAAACTCAAATCAACTCACTCCTTTTTATTTGGTGATCCGCTTTCAGAATCACTGGAGATTATCAAAACTTCATCTACAGCTCTGTAAAATTGATAATGCAACATGCAGTCAATACTATTGTTTTTCGGCCTTTTTCCACTTTTAGACAAACTACCAACTATGTGAATTCAATTGCAACATGCAGCTGCAAACAATTTCCTAGCACCACATTAAGCTTAATCTATAATTACCTCTTTAGTGCTTTCTTCCACATCTTGCCTGAAAAAGAAACACAAATTAGTTAAATAATAAGTTAAGTAGGCCTAATTAGTTAGTTAGTTAATTAGTTATACTTAATGTCTTAAGACATTCCATTTTATTTTCGGTACTGCTTGTGTTGCACATGACAACGCATACAAGCACTTAACCCGAAATCAAACAGGGATAAACAGGGACGTTGGAGCGAGGGTATGGCACAGTGGGTAATATTGACGTAAGGGCAATGACTAATGAATATTTCGTTTCACGAAAATGTTGCTAAGCAGGAGGAGTGTGGTGGAGGGTGGAGATTTTTTCTTGTCAAATATTTGTGAAAACATTGAATATTTTCATTCGAGACTGCTATATTTATCAGCGATACAACTATAACCACAATGGAAAGCGCTACGAAAACGTAATAAGGAGAATCTAGAATTGCAAAATATTATTTGAGATTTCTAGCTCTTAAATATCAAGTTTGAAAACGATTTTACTAACCTTTTTCAGTACTTCTTGGTACGTATGTCGTAGCTTGAGCAGAAGATTCTCTACAAGTACAAATGTCGGTCCGGTTATTTACGCACGCCAATTATTGAAGGCCCCATTGAAAACGAAAACTGTTTTGCTACAAACTATAACTTATACAGTACTTGCCCAGTGATTTGGGGGATTTCGGGGTCTGACACTCCTTGTAACTTCGCAGAAGAAATCCTTTTTCCTGAAGAAAGATGAATACACGTGTTTCAACAACACACGAGGTGTTTAAATTACCGTATATATATATTTAAGTGCTTAATAAATATCTAAAAAATGCATGTAAAACATTTTCATTTCAATTTTATTGTTACTTTACCTTGTAAAACTTCTGAGTAGGTATATTCCATGGTGATTTGAACGTTAATCACAGGCCACGATAGCCTGCGAACAGGCTCACTGGGAGAAAGGTGAGCCTGCACGGAACCATGCGTTTTATTCAATCATCCCCTTTTCGCATCTGCGAATCGCGAACCAATCAGCGTCGACTGCGATAAATAAACTGTCAACTGTCAAATTGACGCAAGGCGTGTACATAATGTATAATACAAAGCATTAGCGGGCCGCACAAAATATTACTCGGAAAAATATAGAATTCTTCAAATATTAAATAGATATCAATACACATATATATATAAAGCCGAATAAAATACTACCATTGGCATTGAATCAATATACAGTAATACTTGTACTATGTGCGACTGAAAGAACAAAATTGTTCTGAATATTTGAAGCTATTACTAAAATACGGTCAGATAGATTGGGATTTGGAATACCGAATACGTCTAAAATTTTACTAACTGTGGTCTAAATAAATGATAAATGAGCATGTATTTATTAATTTCTTCGAAATCACGAGTGTGCCAATAGTGGAAGCATAGTGGTGGAAGCCGTATCGACGACGAAATTGTCAGCAGTTTATACAGTAAATAGTACAGCGTTTAATGTACGATATATATTTATATCTAAATGACATGCCAGCGAGGATCAACAATATAATTATTCGTACACATTTGGGTATCTTTTGTATACCTTCGCTCGCTGACTTGCTCACTAATGAGAATAATCCGTGAAGCCACGACGACCTCAAAATGTACTATACTTAGTCTGATGTGACTGATGTCAATCCGAAGACGAAGTTCAGAATACTGTTATAGTTTCGTATATTGGATTTAAGCGATAGATTCAAGTCATTTATGATAGACTTTTTGCTGTGATGCTTTGCTATTGCTTTTGGTTTCCATTTCTAGTTTTATTTGTTCGATAGTCTTATAAGACTTATAATATATAATATTAAAATGAATAAAGTTCAAATTCTTCAAAATGCTGTTGTTGACATTTGCTATTTTTAGTAATTTTGTCAACGAGTGTAAGCCAATCAGAAGCCTGCGTTTCTATACGAACGCCACTACCAAGAAAACCTATAGTTCCGTGCAGGCCCTCTATTCTTCGCGCCGCCCGTAACCCAGGGCCTGTTCGCAGGCTAAGGCCACGATAAAGTGCAACGTCGAGAATTGTAACATTGATTAAAATGTTGTAAATTTGTAAAATTTCTATTTAATTAACTGTCAATCAAATTTCAGTAAGTAAGTAAGTAAGTAAGGTCATTAAGGTGTGTCAAATTGATAGTATAGTGTCTATAATGACAAAGTGATAGCCGGAGACTGAATTTGGAGACTGAATTTGTTGAAACGGCTGTAACTACAATCAAAATCGTCCATCGTCCAGGTTTTAGCACAAATGCTAAAACCTGGACGATGGACGTCCATCGTCCAGCGTCCATCGTCCATCGTCCAGTCCATCGTCCAGTCCATCGTCCAGGTTTTAGCACATGCCATTTATTTCTTTTGTTTTATATGCTGATGATACAAATGCTTTCTATTCAAATTCCTGCTTGAAATCATTATCTAGTACTATACAAAATGAACTTGATAAGGTAGTTCAATGGCTCAATGCAAATAATCATCCAAAACAAAAATTGTAATTTTTAAGTGCAAAAATAAATCACTGGATTCACAGATAACAATAAAAATAAATGATATAATTAAGCAGGTGCCTTCCGTGAAGTTCTTAGGTGTCACTATTGATCAAAAGTTGACATGGACTAACCACATCAACTCAGTTTTAAAAAGCATAACTAAATCTACAGGTATGATTGCTAAATTAAGACATTATACAAATAAAAACACTTTGAAATTGATTTACTATGCATTGGTCTATCCATACCTTACATACGGAAATCTAGTTTGGGGTAATACATATCCAACAAGATTACAGAATTTATTAAAGATACAAAAGAAAATTGTCCGGCTAATGTGTTTTAAATCTTATACAGATCATTCAGAACCTTTATTTTTTAATCTTAAAATCTTGAATATCTACAAAATTAATGATCATCTTTGCAGTCTATTTATGTATCGCTGCATGAATTATGATCAAAATTTGCCAAACCTTTACAATTGTCATTTTATTCAAAATAAAGAATTGCATAATTATAATACTCGAAACTCTTCAAAATTACACGTTAGTTACAAAAGGACGAACTATCGTGTTCACACTGTTTTTAACAAGGGAATTTCGATATGGAATTGTCTTGATGAAGAAATTAAAAATCAAAAATCGTATTTTTCCTTTAAGAAAAAAGCAAAATTAAATTACTTGTTAACATAAATATTGTTAGCTAAAACATGTACAGGGTGTATCAAAAAAAAGGTAATCGAACTTCAGCGCGCTATTATACGTGAATTACTCCGCGTATGAACAATTGGTTTTCATATTCGGAAAGATCAGGCTTTTAGCTATTGAATGACATGCTTTTTATACCAAGTGGAAAAAAAATAAGCATGTACGAGGCCGATTAAAAATGTTAGTTAAAATCGCATATTTTCACCTCTGTGTCTAATTAAAACAATGCATAACAAAAGAAAAAAGCAATTAATCACGAACGTGTCGTAGCTTAGCTAAGATTATGAATATGTGTGCAGTTTAATGAAGTGAAATTGATCAACTTAAGTCCTAAAGGGAATTCATTTTCAATGGTTTTAGACCTAACTCTCAACGGTGAAAATATGCGATTCTGACTAAGATTTTTTATCGGATTCGTATTTGCTCATTTTTTATCCATTTGGCATGAAGAAGATGTCATTTAACAGCTAATAGCATGATCTTTCCGAATGTGAAAAAATCTCGTTCATACTTAGAGTAATTCAGATACAATAGCGCGCTGAAGTTCGATTACCTTTTTTTTGATACACCCTGTATTATATATATTGAACCAATTTAGATTCATATATTTTATTTTAATCAAAACAATATAGGGGCCTTATATCAAAAGTCCAACAGGATTTCAAAAGGTCCCTAGCTCCTTTATATTATTGTATTTTAACTATATTCCCATTGTAAATATTTTTGTGAGCAAATATATTCTATTCTAATTCTAATTCTAATAGTCCTTAAGCCTGGTTTCCATTTGGTCGACACTTTCGGGACCAAATCATGGTCACCGATATAAAATAGTCTGGAACTGTCTTATCTCTTGTGTGCTGTAGGGCAAATTAGTCTTGACTGCATGATTACAAACATTTGTTAGCATTCCAATACGCCGGTCACCTTGATGTTATACGATCTGCGCTCCTTCGCCCAGCGGCTACGCTCGTGTTCCAAGATCCGCCATGTAAAGTGCAGTGAAATGTATTTCATCGTAATATTAAATCCTAAGAAAACTAAAGCCTCTGCGGAGGAGAGAGCGATTATATGGAACCTTGAGGCTTATACGATTAAATGGAACTACGATCATTATAGTCTAGGACATGTATATGAGTTTGTATGCATTTCATTTACCACAGGTAATCTCAACTGTTTTAGGGTAAAATGACCATGGCGGTCAACATGGCATATGTGCCAAAACCTGAATCCGGGACGAAAGTCCTGAAAATGACCCCGCCCTGAAACGGCAGTGCCGACATAGCTCTAACTTCCGAAAAGCAAAAGCGACAGCCTTTCTGAAGTGCTTATAGTGTTTAGAAGGGTTGTTTTTAGGGGTGGCCATTGGAAGGAAAAATTTGTGTAAGTATAATATTTTACAAGAAAATAACCATTCATCACTCCAGGTAAATTGCTGATTATGCAGAAAATAACTAATATACCTGGCAGAAATTAAATATCCTTATTTCCTAAAAAAAAATATCATGGGATGAAAAACTATGCTTAATTTAATATAATTATTGTAGTTTTCATAAGGATAGTCACTGTTTTCTATAAATATAATATATTTTATTTCACTTACCCCCCACGAAAACACGATTTCAGCCATATTTTGCGCTCTTGTTTGCTTTATATCGCCGTGTCTCGCAAATAACATCCAGTTGTTGTACTTTTGCATAATGGCAAATGGCTAAAGAAGATTTCAACCAAGTTTCGGCAAGTTTTGGAGCAGTGCAGTGTATTTTATCTTCGATATTGTGTCCTTCGATATTTCGTCCAATATGCCGCCATTTTAATGGCTTGCCGATTCTCTGCCCGATAAATGCCACTTCTTCGTCTTCATATGTATTTAGATTACAATATCCAAGAGTACTTTATTGTAGAATAGTCCTAATCAAAATATTGAAAAGATTACTTGCACTTGGAAGGAAAAAACCTCCCACAACAAATTCGGGATAGGAATAAAAACAAATCATTTGAAAATCACGCGCAATCTTCGCGAAAATTCCTCGACAGGGGGGGGGCGAATATTTTCACGAAACGTTGTTCGCCACAGCGACCTAACTGGATGTCTGGATATATTATATTTATTGCATTTTTATGATTGATAATAAAAATACGTAAATATTTATTGTTTTTAATTTTTATTTTTAAATCATAAAATACAATAAATACTATTGTATTTAGTTGAAACATGAATTGCTGTGGTGGCGAACAACGTTTCGTGAAAATATTCGCCCCCCCTGTCGAGGAATTTTCGCGAAGATTGCGCGTGACTTTCAAATGATTTGTTTTTATTCCTATCCTGAATTTGTTGTGGGAGGTTTTTTCCTTCCAAGTGCAAGTAATCTTTTCAATATTTTGATTAGGACTATTCTACAATGAAGTACTCTTGGATACTGTAATCTAAATACATATGAAGACGAAGAAGTGGCATTTATCGGGCAGAGAATCGGCGAGCCATTAAAATGGCGGCATATTGGACGAAATATCGAAGGACACAATATCGAAGATAAAATACACTGCACTGCTCCAAAACTTGCCGAAACTTGGTTGTAATCTTCTTTAGCCATTTGCCATTATGTAAAAGTACAACAACTGGATGTTATTTGCGAGACACGGCGATATAAAGCAAACAAGAGCGCAAAATATGGCTGAAATCGTGTTTTCGTGGGGGGTAAGTGAAATAAAATATATTATATTTATAGAAAACAGTGACTATCCTTATGAAAACTACAATAATTATACTAAATTAAGCATAGTTTTTCATCCCATGATAATTTTTTTAGGAAATAAGGATATTTAATTTCTGCCAGGTATATTAGTTATTTTCTGCATAATCAGCAATTTACCTGGGGTGATGAATGGTCATTTTCTTGTAAAATATTATACTTACACAAATTTTTCCTTCCAATGACCACCCCTAAAAGCAACCCTTCTAAACACTATAAGCACTTCAGAAAGGCTGTCGCTTTTGCTTTTCGGAAGTTAGAGCTATGTCGGCACTGCCGTTTCAGGGCGGGGTCATTTTCAGGACTTTCGTCCCGGATTCAGGTTTTGGCACATATGCCATGTTGACCGCCATGGTCATTTTACCCTAAAACAGTTGAGATTACCTGTGGTAAATGAAATGCATACAAACTCATATACAGGTCCTAGACTATAAGAGAAAAGCAAAATGCAATACCATGAATTAACCGTTTCCATAGACACAATGCACTCCGACAATGCTTTAGTTGCTTTGGAAAATCTTTCTTGCACTTTTGGTAATATTTGCTCGTTTTCCCTTTGCTCATGTTGTTCCACAGTGTTTTGAACTTCTACAAATAGAAGCAATGTCAGATTTAGAAGTTGGCAAATATAAATTAAAGTATAATGGATTACTTGACCAATTAATTATACGTACAGAATAAGTAATCAATAAATTTACATTTATATTGACAATTTTCGCTCGTTCATTTTCGTGTCATAATTTCAACTAAATCACTGCACTTTCCGCTTATTATGATATAAACTGTCGTCAACAATTGCAGTAGAAATTTGTATATCTCAACGATAAACTTTCAATTGAGACCCTGTCTTGACATGAATCGACTGCGACAACGTGAATTCACTGCTCTGAAAACAAACTAAGTGGCTTGTTGTCTCTAAACAATCCCAGTAAATCTCTGTCTCGGCTCATGATAACGTTCTCAGCTCCTTAGTCAAAGTTCCCTGTATATTGGGGGGGGGGGGGTGGAAGATTCAAAC
>CACRXK020002152.1:0-45891 GCA_902702795.2 Paramuricea clavata
ACACATGGCTTGTATCAATTTGTCAACACTTACCATAATCCTCGTCATTCAGCGATAGATTATGCATAGACGTCTCCAAATCTTCCTCTGAACCCGACCAGATGCTTTCTAAGTCTTGCAAAGGCAAGCTCTCGTCCAAATCTTCGGTCATTATCAAAATTTATGCATTTGCCGAGAAATGGACAGATTTGCCAAGAAACAGACACAATATTTCACAGTCCCTAACAAAACGCCTCGGGGGATTCCCATGGTCCTTTGCGTTAGAAGCAGTGTTAGGGACTGTGGAAGAGTCAGCATCTGCAGTAGAAATACGAAAATACCACCAACAAATTCCACTTGATCGATACTATATATTCTGAAATATTCGTAAATTTTATTGTTTTCTCACTCATTTTAGAGCGAATTTCTTACCTTGAAACAATCGATGTGGTGAAATTTATGCAAATGATGCATTACCAATTTCACTGTTGCATTTTCAATGTTCAACCCTGGTTCAACTGCTCGTATCTTCGCTTCTTTTCAATGTATATATAGTAAAGACAAATATACTAAAAGAATCACCATCTTGCATTCTATCGCTCGGAGTAGTCTCAGGAAATTGCAAAATAATTTATGCCTATTATGGCGATTCTGGTGGTCGGAAAGTGTTCGGCCAACTTTGGACACCAAATTCTTGGTAAGCATTGCAGAAATCACTTCCAGAGTGTTGTTTTACCCTGTGGTATTTATTTATATTGTTGACGAAAATTTATGGTATTTTAGGCATAAATTCCTAGCCAAAGTAAAATGAGCCTTGAGCACATGTTTGATACATGCATAATAGACCAAGTATTCATACTTATATTTTACTAGTTTGGCTTTGAGTGTATCTGTATTATGATTTCAAGTGGTGCCATGTAAATTGTCTATAAAAAATGTTTTTGTTTGTAGTGACGAAGATATTGGTCCTGTTCCTAGCTGCTGGGTAGAGGGAAGCCCATTTGGGCCCAAAGCTCCCCTGTCTAGCACTCCCATTAGGCCCCATAGTGCATGAGGGATTTGGTGATCCTGACACGATTTGGTGATCCCCTCACTGACATGTTGGGACCCATTTTGATCAAGCTTTCACCAGAAGTATGAACTGTGACCTTCAATTATTTCAGCTCTTTTTCACTAAGGAAATGCTTCAGCAGGTAGTTGCCCATACCAATACATATGCCCACATACAAATAACCCAAAAATCATCCCATATACTAATAAAGAAGGGTCCTGGATGTCCACCAACCTTGAGGAGATTGAGAGGTTGATTGCCTTTCTAGTATATGTTAAACACAACAAGTTCAACTGAAGGCAAAACTTATGTTAGCTCCTTCGATAACTGACAGGAAAGACGAAAGATTAAACAAAATAATTTCAGTCATGAAAAATGATTGTATTTCCAAAATTGTTCAGAAAGAGCCTCTGATCAAGGCATTTGGATCAATGATGATCGAAAAAAGCGGACCAAAAGACAGCCAGTTCATTTCTCAGAAAATGAGAGAGCTTGGTCGCTTAGTAGAAGGTTTTTTGTTGGTTGAGAAAAGTAAAAACGTCCAGTTGTCTAACTTCATCAAGCCCGAGAAGTTTGATATGGTTGTCACAGCTGTACATATTATCACTGGATTCAATTCACAAAATGATCAGCTCAAAGTGAGCATTCCATCACTGGCATTGAAAGTGGGTTACTCGATACAAAAATGTGCTTCCATTTTAAGTGGTTTAGGCTTTGCGTATGTAGGATGATTTTACATTGAAAGATATTAAGAACTTTCAAAAACTGATGAAATCAGAATGGGAGTATAATTTTTCCCACCATTTTTTTGTCTACCCTGCATTAACGAAAATTTAATAAAGTTGATGTGCCCTCCTCTTGTCGAAGATATTACTCATGTAAAGAACTTCATTGAGCAAAAATCGAAGAGGAGTCAGTTTGAAAGCAAGTCCAACCATGAGAAGCTGGACTTCGCTGGCCAAACTGCTGTTGGCAAGGATTGTGATGCTTGACAAAAGAAGGGCTGGCGAAGCATCAAAGTTGCTGCTCACATCCTACAACAGCAGACCTGATTGGGCCCGGTCAGCCAATATGGAAATCCTGGATACGAATTGGGAACGATAACTATCAGAGCGGTGACAAAATTAATATTTTATGAATGGTTTATGATGAGTGGGAATCTCGTAATAAATGAAAGCTCCATGCATGAAAATGTCCAAACCAAATTCTATCAAGAACTTTTAGTTTGCACGTCTACTACTACCAGTAAACTACAACATTTAGTCATCTCGATATGTAATGACGAATTTAATTTGTATCTTTAGGTGTTATTTAAAACATGAGCAGCAGTGTTTTATCAAATATAACAATATGAGACGAAGCCGAATATTTTTAGGTCTGATAAAACATGCACTGCGATACGAAATCTTAATCGCACACATAATATAAATGGGTCTTTCCAATCAATAAATTTACAGTTATTGTTGTCTCTGAAACCTGCATGGTTGCAAACTTCTGAGAGCAATTGTGATATACAGGGCTATGATTTTGTGCACAACCATCGTCAAAATGAAAGTGGTGGGGTGTTGGTTTGTATTTAGATTCTGCAATGGAATTCAAAACTCACTTTGACCTACAGTGTAACAATTCATGAATAGAATCTTTTTGTCTATATTATTATTACCGCTGCTACTATACCACCACTCTTACTGCCACTTTTTGCATGTCTGTGGATTAGATGCACCGTCAGTAGTGGTAGCAGAAGTGAAATCTAAGTCTCACCAATATCGAAATGAGCTCATAATGATTTTTAAATTTTAATAGGCTTGACATGGTTGAGATAAAGGGGGAAAACAGAAGGTTGCAATAATCCTCACTCCAGAAATGAAAGCAGGTATCAACCTTATAATAAGTTCTTTGTAGAATTGAGGATAGTATAATAATAAACATATAATACTTTTTGTTTGTGGAAACACCATGTAAATTTATTGAGTGCATATAGAAATAGAATCTTTTTGTCTATATTACTATTAGGGACTGCTCATTATTTTTATTGTACAGGGGGAGACTGAGGAGAAACTCTACAGTTACAATATTTTTTCATTGCCCCCAACAGTCAAAACAAGAACATAAATTCCCCCCGCCCCCCTCTAGCTCTTTATCTTTATTTAGAGAAACAAAAACTCTAGGTCTTTATTTAGAGAAACAAAAATAGATGATGGGGACCAATAGACAATTCACCAAATTATGAAAATATGGCGGGGAATTTGAATATCAATTTCTAAAACAAAAACATGCTTATTAATTGGTCAAAAATTAGTAAAACAAATGAGAAAATATAGCAAATGAGTAGACTAGACATTAATTGAAAGCGTCCTGGCATTTAAAGTATGGAATGAAATATAATTCATGTAAAAAATTGTTGATTTTAACGGACACAACTTCGAAAATTTTTGCAAAATTATTCAAAACAAAAATTCAAACTAAAAAGTTAAGAAAACTCTCGAAAAGTTAAGCTTCTTAACCCACTCAAATTGTAGAATAAATCCTAAAGTTTAATTATTGTGAACACGCAAATTTTTTATATTTGGTGACACAGTTTTTTTTAAAGAAATGTATCTCATTCGGAAATTGTCGTTGCTTAGTTGATAAACAAAATGTTTCACACGATAAATTTGTCAACAATCACCTTTAGTTCATGTTCTTGTACAATACAATTTCTTGAACCTTCTGGCTGTATTTATTCCTAGTTTTTAGAATGACATGTTTATTTTTGCGCTCGAAATCTGGCTGTAAAGACGCACAATGAAGTCACTCCTTTTTATCGCCATTTTGAGCTTTCGGAAACATTCGGAACAGCTTCTCATCAAGTTCGCAATACTATTACAGGGTAAGGTTGACGCATGCGCAGACGTTTTTCCGCGGTGTTGGGAAGGGCATACTAACGTTAGTCCCGAGCCGACGGCGCAAAGCGCCGTGCAAAGGTACTAATTCCCCCTGGCTATTTACACTTGGGGAAACGAAAGCGTTAGCCAAGTCTAAAGTTCATCAATGAGCGCGGGCGTTGGTCACCAACGATGTTGAGTGGGTGGCCATCCTCACTGATCTCAAAAATATGGCTGATTGCGTGTATAGGAGTGGGATAAGCAAGATTTCAGTTAAAAGACATATATTTGGAAAATCGTTTCGTACACAACAAGCTTGAAGCAATTTTGTTTGAAGAAATGAGAAGAATTGATTTGCTATGGGAAATTGTGAAATATACGGCAAGTTTGCTTTGAATATTTAGTGTTTACGAATTTTGTTCCTTTAAATTTTTGCCTAAAAACATGAACTGTTTTCCTTTTCAACGAAGCTCTAAGTTTCAAAAATTACCGTTTAATTTGAGAAAAATCTTAAAATGTAAAGGAGAACAAATTGATTTAAAGACTGAACTGAAATTACCTAACAATTTGTTTTATTTGTATTAACTTATTATGTTTTATTATAAAGTAAAAACAGTTTATCGACAAATGTAGTTTAGTTGAATGAACATTTCAAAACATTTTACAAAGCGTTTCAAGTTAAATGTAATGCAAAATAATATACTTACAGTATATATTTCAGAAATTTATTGTTGTATAGTTAAAAGTACGAATCTTTCAACTATTTTGCAGTTTTGTAACAAAAATATGAAGATTAAAAATTTAAGAATATTGTGTTGTCATGGCAACATTTGAGCATGAACCTCCGTTCAAGTGTTGGCCATTTCTGAATACTTCATGTTAATTTAATGTTTGGAAAATACTGGCGAGGGGTTACTGCATGCATGTATTTCTAGTAAAATTGCAAAGTTTGGTTGCAAAATGTTGTAAAATGTAAAAAATATAATAGCCTTCCAAAGTTTGCAAATTTTGTATACTTTTGTATTGCAATTTTTGCATGCAATACAAAAGTAGACAAAATTTGCAAACTTTGCAAGGCTATATTTTCTGTATTTTACAACATTTTGCAACCAAACTTTGCAATAATTTACTTATTTTAGTATGCTCTTTGTAGCTGTGGTGATTTATTTGCATCAAGGCCAGATTTTGAGGCAAGGTGCGCACCTCCACTGAGATCGTTTTGTACATCCCTGAGCATTTTTGCACCTCCCCTGAAAGGTAATGCACCTCCCCTTGGGAATTAGTTTCAACAATGGTACAAAGTGAAAATGTGATGGTTGCTTAGGATCTACACTTTGTGATGTAAGAAAGTTTTCTCTGTAAAATTGAAACAGTGATAGCCATTCTTCTCTGTGTCAAGTACCCTTTTAATGCAATGTTTTGAAAGAAACTTTGTAGCAATTGTATAAATGATTAGGGCAAGATTGGAGTCATACATTCATAATTCATTAATACACTGGTACATATGTACACTACATGCATACCTCACCTCGTTGATATTGGCCTGTTCTACAATAAGCCCTAACTTTCCATGGGGGTTGTGAGCTAGACAGCTGCACCTCCCCTAACATTTTTTCCACCTCCCCCACTATTTTCACCAAAATCCGGCCTTGATTTGCATCTCTTTGCCTAGTTCTAAAATTAGTCTATAATGGGAATTGTCTATTTACATGAACACAAGAGACTTTTTATTTGGCTTCCATTTATGAATATTAAAGGCTATAAACATTGTTATTTGTTGTTAAAGAATGTGTGTCATGCACAGCGCACTTTTTGTTTATATTATTGTTCATGCTTGTTACTTCATTTATATTCGCGCATTGATACTTGACGGTAGCCACACGCAACAAGCTTTAAAATCATGATAAAATGTCCGATTCAGACTCTGATTATGCTGTGTCTGTTTACGATCCTGAAGACAATTTAAATTGTTATGGTTCTCCGATTAAAGCCACGATCAAATTCAGTTAGGAGAGGTTGCATCAACTGCCAGTGCCTTTAATGCATCAACTGCTAGTGCTTCAACAATTGTTGAAAACATAAATCCAGGTATGTTTTTGACTTAATGTTTTGTTGATTCCTTTATTAATTGGTATGTATATTTCTATTTATTCATTGTATTTATTTGATAGTTTTGCAGCTGCAAAAATACATGTAGAAGACGTAGTGGATGAAAAAAGCGCGGTTTTCTGTGTTGTGATGAAAATTTGCACTGCATGACAAGTGTTCCTGTGGGTCAAAAAAGTCTTGTAAAAACAAGAAACAAAGTACGGCGACTGCAATACCAGGTCTTTTATATAATCCAAATAATTATGATTAATGAGTATTACACCACAAATATAAAAGTTAAATGATGCACATACGACGCATATTCAATGAAAATTTCCACATATGTGCCCTAATGAATAATTCATTCTTCTTTCTGTTGGTCAAGCAAACATGGCTGCCAAGTGCAAGTCACTGTATTATATGCATCTGGCTATGACATTTATCAAGGCTCTAGGCACATTTACGTTTGGTTTTCCTGGTTTATGTCTTCATAATGGCTTTATATATAATTTTAGAGCTTTATTGAGGGATTAAGCGACGCTCAAACGACAATATTCTTTCAAATTTGTTGTCAAATGGAAAAGGGAGTCTGGATTATGCCAAGAATTTGGTACAATATGGCACAGGTGATGCTGTCCCACGTCTCCCATAAGGAAAGCCTACCTGGTGTGTATGTGGTGTCTGGTCGTGTCATGCCTACTGAGGAAGAAAACAAATGTTGTGGCAAGATTCGTTGTGTTATGTCATTTGTCACATTCCAGAACACATGTACTGACAAGGATATTTTGTTGATTGCAATTAGAGCAAGATGTGACACAGTGGCGGATCCAGTTCCTGAGCTGACTGATGCCCAAGACCTCGCATTTGTAGGGGGGTCCGGGGGTATCCTCCCTCGGGAAATTTTGAAATCTAGGACCTCGGAAATGCGATTTTGTGCGTTCTGAGCGAACTCTTTTGTTCCAATTCATACATCAGAGTCACAAAATTATTTGCTGCATTTTTGGAAAGCACGTAAAAAACTTGAACCTATATCGTAAAAACAACAATTTCTCTATATAAGAAAACAATATTTGCTTGTACAAGTGTAATAGCAGCAGTGGTACATAAGTCTCTATTCAAAAATAGGCAGTACTGTGCTTCTTGTAGCCTTAACTTTTCTACTGAAAAATTTGTTGGCAAAAAATCACGAGCAATGCAAATACACACATGCGTGTAATAAAGGTGTATACCGTGTGATCCACTAGTTGCATTGCTGGACTCAGAAGGCAGTGTTATTGTGTTGTTTTTTAACCACCTTCCCTTATTAGTTTCCACTAATTTCCAATGTTCCATGAGTAAAATCTTCTAGCATTAGAATGGTGCATAAAGGGTATTTTTTGTGCTCTAGTGGGTTAATTTATTTATATACAACTCTGTCTTATGCTGCTAATCTTACTCTGTATGGACAGTGTGGTTGACATCAGTTGGTCAATTTCATTAAATTCATTCACCCTTAGCTGCCTTTGACATGAACTGCATGGTGAATAGCCTACACTCTGAATACTGAGAATATTGCCCTGTGACCAGGAAACCAGTAAACACACAACAAGCACTGCATGGGTTAAAAATTCTATTAGTATAACTATGTACACATGACCACAAATTTTAAATCAATGAAGACTGCATGTAAATTGATTTAATGAACTATCTTAGTTGGAAATTGTTTGTCAAATGAACCTACTAAACTGTACAATCATGATAAACAATATACCATGACGTAATTGAATAATGTCTTCTATCTGTCCCCTTTTGCCTGCCTTTCAACTAATATTAATATAGTATTCTTTTAAGATGTTGTCAATGTAGAAAGGCTGCACAGTAGTATTGATGAATATTTTCCCTGTGTTATTATATAAATGCACATCTTTGTCAAATATATCCATACACTTATCAATGGTAATCCTCAGGGTGTATAGTATTGGGACAATTAGCAGTACAAATATGTAATTTAATTAAATATATTTTCCAAACTATCCCACTTTTGTGAGCAAATTTCATAATTACATCCCATATACACCAGTTACAGTTACATACAGTATTTATACCGTCCATCATTTTATCATTCAAAGATTAAAATCTGTCAGGAGAATGACATATACAGCTTATATCAAATTATATTTGCACAGACAAAGCATATATACTCAGCTATGGTAGGCGAGCAAGCCCAGGTAATCATCTTTGTTTGCAAAATATCCAGTGTACAGTAATTGCCCAATAACTCAGGCAATGCAAAGCAATTAGACTCTTGTCATGAGGCATGCCAGCTCATTTCCATATAAAGTGAACATGAAATGTAATAGGAGATACCACTGGAACTTGCAACTGGAACCAATTACCTTTCAATGTAAACTCCCCCTTAGTCTTCTAACCAATATTGCATCACTATTATAGAAATCTCATTAATATTAACCTGCAATATTATTATGCACTGTAATTACATAGAGCCTGATGCAAGTCTAGACCCACACCAACAGTTTTATTTTTAGTAGGTACCAGTTATCCAATCAAAATATGCCAGGAGAAATGTCAATTTCACATAATTTAACAACAAGCTAAATATAGTTACAATCACTAAATCTATAATTATTTAATTATATATAGCATGAATTAACCAAAATATAAAAAAAATACATTAAATATGGCATGAATACTCTAAAAATAGCTAGAAATAGCCAAATCAAAGTTACAACCATAAAGGTAGTTGTAGGACACAAACGTTTAATAACATGTGTATCAGGTCTTCATTTTTCTTTGCCCGCCAGCTGTGAGAAAAATGAAGGTCTGGGCACAGGTTATAATCCCATGTAAACAGAGTTGAAATTTGCCTCAGTAAAGCAAGCTGTCAAGTTTGGTATTAGGGCTGGTTTGCCTCCAGACAAGCAAATTCATTCCAAGCCTTAAATGGTAATTAATTCGGTAATTTGTTCTCCGTTTTCTCCGTAAATTTCGAGAGATATTTCTTCCCATTATTTGTTTCATTTGCATACAGTGTTTGCATATCCTTGCCGCCATCCATGACTTGAATTGAATGCCTTGTTACGTCACAGTAGATTTTGATTTTGCAACTTGCATCAGTGAACCGATGCGAGCGGCCGCAATCTGCATGCAATGCATCACTCAGCGGACAAATTTATCGTGACATGGGGCTCTAAAACAATAGATTTGATGATGTCACAGTAGATTTCACACGGAAAAGGACTCGGGACCGATGCATTCACTGATGCAAAATGGCTGAAAATCGATGCAAACCAAATCTACTGTGACATAGGTGATGCATCAACCTTCTACTGTGACGTCAAAGGATGCGGTAAAAAATATTTTGTTGCGAAATTATTGATGCTTGAGTGTCGCAAAATAAAAAGTAAATAACAAAAAGTACACATTTGCGATTGCACGTTGCATATTGGACTTATTTTGACAATTTCGACTGTTATTGAGACTACTTAAATTGGATTTCATCCTAAATATTGTATTCCTGACATGGAGTCAAGTTTAAGCAAATATTTGCGGTTTGATAGCTGGAGAGATTCAAAGATATTCTATTACTGAGTGCTTGACCAAGTATTGACGACAGCATAATATTTCTATATATTATTTCAAGCAACATGATTTCTCAATTTTGACCGATGCATTCGCATCGTTGGCATCGGTCTGGATCCGCCCCTGCAGACTGGTGCCTAATTTTCTGACAACGCGCGCAAAGCTTTCTGAGATAGCGTCACAATTCACAACGCCATATTTAAAATTTTTTTAGTTTAAACTGTCCCCTCGAAATGGCTCAAATACAGAGCTTTTATTGTGCGAAAGTGACATTTATTTTAAAGATTAAATATCCGGGATGACTGGGTAACATCCAGGTAATCAACAAAATTAAAAGTTTCGTATGCAGGGCAACAGTGGGTGACTAAATCAGGCTTAAAAGGCTGTTTGGTGGTATCCCAGAACTCAGAGTGTTGTTATTGTTGTAGTTATGCACGAGGCTAGGATAATGCAATAAAGAACACAAAGTAAACAGAACATCATGCGGGAGTAATATATCGGATTGAATGCGGGAGAAATATCTGAATGAATTGATTTAGTACTTAAGAGGCAGTCTCTGTAAGAACCTCATGACCTCTTTGGATCAAGAAATAGATTTCTCTCAAACTTGGTACTTGAGATTGCCTTTATAAGGGTTCCTTCAAAATGCATCTTGTTTTCAGTCTAACTGCATTTTGGCAAAGTTCCAGGGGGGGGGGGTCAAGTTGAGGGCTAAAATTATGATTTTTCCTGATTTTTAAACCTCTCTACATCAAACAAAAATAATGATAAAACCAAATCCTTCCACACAATAGTAGCTTTATATGTCTTAAGTAAAAATATATCTACACATTTTTCAAATATGTTTTCTAAATATAGAAATGACATCATTCATGACAGATTAAAATAGAGATGTCCAAGTTCCTGAAAAATTGTTGAAATAAAACCCCTAAAATTCAAAAGTTAGACTTGCCATGAATGTAATATTATTTGTATGTTGAGATTAAAGGTTGGTCTTACATAATGTAAAATTAAATATTGCGGCCTGTAAATTCTGGGGGTACTACAGGCCAACAAATAATCAACATTTTCGACTTTCGGTAGTTTAGATCAAATAAGAATGTTCACCGTTTACTGTAAACTCTGCTTTCAAAGACCGAGATTTTACTTATTATTTTGACCTAGAACAGTGATAACATTCGTTTGACCTTTGCTGTTGTCTAAAGTCTTTTAGGGAAATGCACTGACGCAGGCATTTCCCATTATGTAGGACCGTATTGTATAAATAATAAAAATTTTCTAGCTGAATATAAACAAAACAAGTTATAAATTTGCAACAGGTAAAGATGTCCGTTAGTCAACAAATTATCGAACATCGATTTACTTTGAAGATTTATTAGTTTTATGTTTTAAAAGTCAAGAGAAAAGTACTCCAATATTAAATTAACTAATACAAGGATATGCCTCGAACGACAGCCTTGTCATTGAATGACCCCGATTGTCAGTAGACTTACTATTTGACTTTCGTCAGCTGCCATTATTCTTTAGTGTTAATCCCTTCCGATATCTTAATGATTATTGTAGACACAGTCTTGTAAATAAATCTTGATTAGCCTTCATCAGCAGCCTATGCTAGTCAATTTCTCTGTGGTTTTTACTCCATTTTGTTATTGTTATGGCGGAAGCTGCTGACCAGCCAAATAATTCGGCTGTCAAACGTTGGCTCGTCGCATTATTAATCCGCACCCCCCTATCGAGGACATCCATTTTTTGTCCGCCCCCCCCCTCCTCTAGAATTTACAGATATTTTAAGCGAATTTTTAGCCTCCCCTGTGGAATTTCCGCAGATTTTTATTGAATTTTAGCCATGCCCAAGGAATTTTCGGCAAATTTTTTATGAACTTTTAATCCATCCCATGGAAATTCCTTGACAGTTTTTGATCTAGCCAGTGGAAATTCCGTACTGATTCTTTGATTAGTAGCTATCCCTTGGAAAATTCCTTGCTGATTTTTATCCTATCCTTTGGAATTTCTTTTCCATTCTTGACCTCCCATGGAAATTCCATACGTTTTACTCATTTTTCTTACCTACCCTTTGGAATTTCCGCAGATTTGCTTTAAAATTTGGACCCTCCCATGGAAATTCCTTCATTTTTGGTTCACTTTTGCAGGGGGCCATTGGAAATTCCACATAACCTCAAAGGGGGGGGGGGGTGGATTAATAATGCGATCAGCCGTTGTAGCCTTGGAAGATTTTGCCTCCATCAAACAAAGATCATGATAAACCTACATCCTTCTGAAAAATAGTAGCTTTATATGCCTTAACTGACAAAGTATCTATAAATTTCTCTGATATATTTTCCAAATATAGAAATGTTTATGTATTTAGAAAAATTAGATTTAGTCTGTTTCATTCTTGACGGAGCAAAGCTTAACATTATTTCCGGACAAATATTTTAAATAAACACATTTTAATATTAAAGATATAACAATTGCCCAAGAGCTTTTAGCTCATCAAGGGGCTCTTGTTCTATTTACAGGAATTTGGTTGCAAGTAGGCGGTAAATATATTATGTCAATTTAAAATATAACCGGACAAATTAATATAACCAAATATTAGAAATTTTTAGAATTGGGAACAATTTCATAACTTTTACCAAACATTGACAAACTTTTGCCAAGTTTGACCTGCAGTTTCGAAAGCAAACAATTCGCGACATGTTGCACGTGTTTTTGACAGCCGAATTATTTGGCTGTTCAGCAGCTTCCGCAATATAACAACAAAATTGAGTTATAACAATGGAGGAATAACTAGCATTGCCTGTTGACAAAAGAAGCAAGATTTTATACATATGAGACTGTGTCTAAAATAATCATAAGATGTCGAAAGTGATTAATTTAAAACCCTAAAGAATAATGGCCAGCTGACGAATGTCAAATAATATGTCAACTGACAATCAATTCGTTGATCGAGGCATATATTATCTTTCTATAAATTATATTGGGGTAGGTTTTCTCTTGACTTTTTAAATAATCTTCAAAGTAAATCGATGTTCGATAATTTGTTAACTAACGGACATCTTTACCTGTTGCGAATTTATATTTGTCTTTGTTTATATTCAGCTAGAAAATTTTTATTATTTATACAATACGGCCCATACTTTTAGGTACTAGTCGGGCAGAATCCCGAAAAGTCGGGCAATTTTCTTTCCGCCCCCCTAATTTTTTCCTTCCGGTACGCCCATGGGAATTAATACATTTTTGAACAGACCAATGGGATTGTAGGACTGATCGGTCGATCCCAGGGCCATTTTCACTGACCCCCCAACCGTGGAGGCAAAATGCTCTGGGGACGAGGTTGTGAAGTAGGATATATTAATAGTGAGGTAAAGCTATAGAACTAATAGATAATATATAGAATCATAGAAATAATAGACATTAACAAGCTCGCTTCGATCATAACTGGCAAATATCTGATAAGTGACTTGGCGGTTTGTAGTACCACTGAAGAGAAAGTTTGGTCGAAGCCATGACCGTGGGTCAAGAGTTTGCGTTTAGTCATGGCCACGTTCACAAATTAGGTATCGACGACTTGGTAACACATTTACATTTAACCTAGCTGTTCTTGAGTGCCGAGAACAACACCTCTCCCCTATAGTACCACAATCACACTTCCTAAGGAAGTGGAGATGAGCAAGGGCACCAAGAGCCGCTCCGAAAGAGACACTGTATAAGGAACGAATTATGACACACACACAAGTTTGGGCCGATTGTTGACGCTGATTGCCGCGAACACAGGACGGGAAGGACGATGCGACAGACGAAGGATTGTGAGATACCAGGGTCGTTAACCCAGTGAGGCTGGCGCGAGGTGCCAGATCATGAACAGGGAAAGATACTTAGCTGAGATTGGGTTTTGTTTTGGCTTGTACACAACGTTGAAAATTTATTTTTAAATGACGATTTCTGTATATATTCTGTTCAGAACTGTTGCTTTTCGTAAAAAAGCCCACTAGAATGGGTTTTTAGACACTTTTTCTTCTTTGTAAAACCTTTTTTCCATTTAAGTCTCGATATAAAAATTTTTGCAAACTTTGCAGTTGAAAAAACAATTCGCACTCCCTGCAACCGCGTGAAATTCCCTGCCTCAGGAGTCTGTGACCAACCCAAATATGCCCTTATAAATCCGCCATTTTGTGGAGACAAATTTTTCACTGAGAAAAGATAGGAGTCATTGAATGGTAGGAGTACGCATTCTATATCTATTATTTCTATAGGTCAAGCAAGCAACGTTTTTGTCAACACGGACGTCACCCGAAAATTAGTATAACTTATTTTGGAGGCATTTTGCATCATAGCGCTCGTGTAAGGAAGGAAAAAAACTTTACAAATCTTTAATATGTTTTGTCATATGTGTTGAAGATTACTACAAACTGACACCAACCCAGTTTTTAATCCAGTCCCTCCTCGGTAATCTGACGTCTGCGTTGACAAAAACGGCGCTTGCTTAGCTCCCTAATAAGAAAAAAATTATAACCCCAACCCACGCAACTTACCGACTGTCTTGTGAACAAACGTCTATGTTCCTGAATCGCCAGATTATTACCACTTGTAGCTGAGGGTACCACACTCCCTCTGCCAGCTGGTGTAGCCTGGCCACCTGCACTTGAGTGACTAGACTGCATTTCAGCATTGTTGAAGTGTGAATTAAGCTGGCCAATTAACTCTCTAATTACTCCTTGAACTGCATTCTGACTGCCACTGCTATTGGAACTATTCTGCTACAAATGCACATTCAATATTTTAATATGCTGGAAAATGTAACGCTAAATTCTACTGCACATTTCATTTACCAGTAAAAAAACTCCTATGTGAAGGTTTACGTACCATACTTTTTACCAGAAATTCCAGTACACTGCAGGGAAATAAATTTCTTGTTTACAAAGTTCTAGAAATGTAATGATTAAAGTAATTATTATCCCGAGAATTCCATTTATTTAAGGTAAAAAGCTTTATTACTATTTAGTTAATGTAAAAAGCTTTACCTATTAAGGTAGGGTTATTCAATAATTAATCAAATATTTACTAATATCACCAAATGCCGTCCATATATACCCCCAGGGGCCGCAAAATGGGGGGAGGGGACTGGTGCTCTTTTTCAAATGAACGCGCCCTTTTTGGATATAAAAATAATATTCTGGTCACTTTTAGATAAAAATGTTACATAAAATAAAGATTGCTAGTTATTAGGGAACGTCAGAGCGCTCGTTGGGGTTAAAAACTGTTATGCCTTGTGTTATGCAAAGATGAACTGTAGTACTTGAGGTATGGCACATCGTCTGCCAATCTTTAGCAATCCTGTTTTGCGAGTATTTTCTAAATACATCTTGGCAGTTATGGCTGATAAAAGAGGGTGGGAAAGGGTATTTTCGTGAGCCGTGAATGGTCAATATTTGTTCGTGTGAAATGCTTCATTTTAGTGTCGTGAAATGTGATTTGTTCTACAGCCATGAGGCGCGATTGTCGATAAAAATGCTCCGTGAATTAAGGATGTCTGTTTCGTATTTTATAATAGTCATAAATAAATAAACATGATACGCGATAATCAATTTATATGATCTCACTCGATTGCACAAGAGTAAAAACTTCGGAGGCCTTTCGGAGGTCGTCGTACATGCTCGTCACTCAAACTTGTAAGTTATGATGTAGTTTTTAACTGACAGGTAGAGAAGTGAGAGAACTTAAAGTGTAGATACTGTACCATGCATTAAAAATACTCTTGATAAACCTATTATTATAATATTATTTTATTAGAATCTAGTTTTCCGTGAAATTGCTTTTTTAAGACACATGAATTGTGAAACGGCTTTTTTTTCGTTGTGAACCGTGATCCATACCCCCCCTTTGCCACCCTCATAAAAGCGACGAGGAGATTCAAATTGTGGCTTGCTGAATAACATGTCGATTACTTGGCTTATAGTGTCGACTGTCGATTACTCGGTTGGATCAAATTTCTTCAAAAAGATGGCACATCGTCTGCCAATCTTTAGCAATCCTGTTTTGCGAGTATTTTCTAAATACATCTTGGCAGTTATGGCTGCTAAAAGCGACAAGGAGATTCAAAATGTGGAGGGGTTTTACAAGCACAAGCGACAATGATAATAGACGTTGTGAATCTGTCATTTGGCCAAATGGGATGTTATGACTATATACACTCATTTAAATAGTTACACTGTATAAAATACAAATATAAATGGAATAAATTTCATGGATAAATGGCCACATGCCTGACATACGACGTGATCGAAATATAAAAGCGCTGCGTGTTTGTAATATGCAAATTATAAGCTGATATTTATCTGCTTCTCTTTATAAATTATTGTATGCCTGTTCGTTTAGTGTTCACTGTTTTTATGCATATTGCGGATACGAAAAGCGGTCTATATCAGAAGTAGTTAAAGACTACAAAATAATATAATATTGTTCTGGTTCTCTATAACCTCTATTGACATCTATATTTTATTGTATGATCACAGACATTTACATATAATGCGTTTTAAAGATTTTCTCAGCATTATACAACAACGGCAACGCACATTGATAAATAAAAGTTAAACTAAATTAGTACGCATTAAATTTAATCTTTACACAGTGAAATATACAATAAATTTAACAAAAAACTTACCGACACAAGCGTTGTCCTCGACGATCAACAATACACAATTGCCGGATTTGCCGCTTTTTACGCTGTTAATTAATACTCACACTTTGGATCAAATTACCATTGACCACGTGACGTGTTCACAACGAGCCATTTCACAACAAGCTATTTAACAACGAGTCATTTCACAACGGGCTATTTAACAAGGAGCCATTTAACAATGAGCCATTTCACAACGAGCCATTCCACAAGCCATTTAACAACGAGCTATTTAACAACAAGCTATTTAACAACAAGCTATTTAACAATGAGCCATTCCACAATGAGCCATTTAACAACGAGCTATTTAAGAACGAGCTATTTCACAATGAGCTATTTATCAACGAGCTATTTGACACTGACAAGGTATTTAACAACAAGCTATTGCACACAGCAAGCTATTTCACACAGACAAGCTATTTCACACAGACAAGCTATTTAACACTGACAGGGACTATTTTGCAACGAGCTATATTTCATGCGAACAAGCCGTTTCGCATTTCTAGCTGTTCCATTTGATGACGCGGACGTAAGCCATTTGACAATTTATTGAACTGTGCCACAATTCGTTGAGCCATTTCGCATTTTATTGAATCAATGTGGAATATGTTGATCCATTTAGCTATGCTGTAGCTACCGTTTATTAGTTTATATTGTTCTCAATCCACATTAAGTTATAGTTCAGTGGCGGGTTGGGGGTCTGGAACGTAATCAAAAAACCTAGAGGTTAAACGGCCATATTGGAATTTTGGAAAGTTTATTGTAAATATTTAAAGTTGGAAGTTGTTTTTCTGTGTGTGTTTCGAACAGTCCGGTTAGTGACAGTCATTTAAGTACTTCGAATTGGAATTATGTTTACTCTACTTTACTTAACAGTAATATTGTAATTTGTTTTAATAGAAAACCACACACACTGACACATGTAGATAGGAGTCTATATGAAGTTTTCGGACTTTTCTTGTATTGTATTCGTGGATTTAATGGATTAAACTGTGGAGAATTATGTCTGTGCGTTCCTGGCCAGTTCGGGGAGCTGGAAGTGTGGATAAATTGACGTGTATCGATGGCGAAAAGATGGCTACAAGATATGAGATTGGTGACAGCCGAGACACCAATAAATATTGTTTAAGAGTTCCGAATAAGGGAAACTATTTGGACGGTGAAAAGTCAGAAAGAGCAAAGGCTTTATATGCTTCTCGAACAGGATATGTTGGTAGTTTAACTAGAATTCGAAGAGAGATTGAAGCTCATAAGATGTCAAATGGGAAACTTTATGATATAGAGAAGAAATTGGAATCGTATGACAACGGTTGGCGTGAGTTTGTAAGTACCCATGAAACATATTTAGACGTTATAGACAGTGAAAATGAAAAGGAAGCTGCTTATAGTTTGTATGAAGAGAAAATAAAGCGAAGATTTGAATTTGGCTGTATGATTAAGTCTTGGAGAGGAGAAGTAAGTCAGAGGGAAAATAGAGATCATGTTTCTTGTTCGAAAACCTCAACAAGAAGTAGAGCTTCAAGTTCAAGCTCTACATTGTCTTCCTTGTCGAAAAGAAGGGAAAGATTAGCCCTTGCTCAACTAAAAGTCGATCAGATTGCAAGAAAGCATGAACTAGCAAAGAAATGTTAGATTTACAGAATGAAAGTGAGATGTTGGAGGCACAAATGCAGAGAGAAGAAGCTATGGTGAGTGTTCGTATTTGCGAACAGGTTATTCAGGAGGAAAGAGAGCAAGAGTTAGGTGACATTGAAGAAATGAATGAGAATAACGGGCAGGGGCGTCTCGACAATGCACCCACTAGAAGTGTCCACGGGGAAGAAAGGGTGAGTTTGCTCAAAGTGGATATTAATGACAAACATTCTTTGATAAACCAAAGTGAACTTGTAGAGAGAGGCACAGAATTTCTAAGTTCAAATCAAAATCAATCAAATTTTATTAACCATATTCAAATATTTACAAGCAGGTAGAATTATTTAAACAGGCGGATACATATTATAATTAAAAAGCTATAAATTTAATTATAAAATAGAAGGAAAGAGTAAAATGTAATATGGATGGAGATTTGCAGAAGAAAACTCCAGGGAGTTTGTAGAGAATGCCAATCACCAATTTTACCAGGGTCGAGTACAAACTGAGCAGGGTTTCTTATCCAAAATAAACTAATTCAGCTTTTCATCATTTCATCAAATAATAAATGTTTGAGCTTTTTTTGAAATGATTTTAATGTTTTTGACAGAGTGATAGTGTCGTCAAGCGAATTCCAGAATAGGGTCCCTCTTTGTCTTAGGGTCATTTTTCTAGTTGTGGTTCTTACTTGAGTGATATGTAATTTGCTGGCAGTTCTGGTATTATAGTTGTGAATTTCATCATTATGAACAAAGTAGGTTTGGAAGATAGGGGGAAGAGTACGAGGGTAGTTAATGCATCTAAATATAAAGGCTCCAGTTTGGTATTTATTTATGTCATAAACAGTCAATAATTTCAGCTTATAGAATAAGGGCTTTGTGTGGTCTCTAAATCCAACGTTAGCAATTATTTGTATCATACGTTTTTGTAGTTTAAAAATTTTTTCTAAATTTGTACTATATGTTTTAGCCCAGATAATGTTACAATATTGTATATATGGTAACACAAGCGTGCAGTATAGTGATCGACGTGCTGTCGCTGAAATTAATGACTTAATTTTATTTATAACACCAATGGATTTTGACATTTTTAGAGAAACGCAATTGATATGTGGCTTCCAATCAAGATTTTCATGAATATGAACACCAAGGAATGTTATAGAACTAACCTGTTCGATGAGTTTGTTATCTATCTTAATATCAGTTGTTTTTGTATAGTACTTGTTTCTAGCACAAAAAATAATACATTTGGTTTTCTTCAGATTTAACGAAAGTTTGTTTGATTTAAACCAGGTGGCTATAACACTGAGCTCTTGGTTTGTAATCTGTATCAGTTTAGTAAGGTCTTTCCCTGAAGAAAAGAGACTGGTGTCGTCTGCAAACAGGATGATTTTTAAAAGAGAAGAGCAGTTAGAAATATCATTCACATATATAAGGAATAATAGAGGTCCAAGTATGGACCCCTGAGGAACTCCGCAAACGATAGTTTTATGTGTTGACAGTATATTATTGAATTTAATGAATTGTTTCCTATTAGAAACATGGGTGAAACCCTTATTTTTGGGCCAATATCTGTAAAATTTAGGTCTATAAATTCTGGTCAATTCCCTCTGAAAGCCCTGTAAGTTACTGCATAACTCTACATTCTATCATTCAAAATCTTTGATTGCCCTGCCAATCCAGATGATTCACCCTGCCAATCCAGGTGATTTGTATTTTGGGTGGTGTCACACCCCCCATACCCCCCTCAAGTTTCGCCCCTGATTAAGTACCGCTATTGTAATGTAAAAAAAAAACCACTGACACACTGTGCAATTCAGCAAAATATATCAAATGGCACGATACAGCTGTATAAATTGGGCTGTCTGTTACGATACACAGTGTCCTCTTAATATAAGTGAATGTCCTATGAATATGCATCTCATTTGCAAGTAATATTGTATGTTTTGTGTTCAATATATAGACCACAGTAAGACTTTTTTAAATGTTTATTTCATTAACAAACGACGTTTCGGAGATTTACTCCATCTTCAGGTAGGATTACAATTTGAATTTAAACTAACATGCGCATGCATAAACGTTAATATTGTATGATTGTATACAGAGGATTTAAAATGGAATATTTTCCATGTGCAGGTACAAACTATGTGGAAAGATGAGGAAGTGTCAGCATTGGTTGAGTATTTATTTTTGATAGGTTAAGATGGCTGAGGGCCCAAAAAGGGTTCATGACCCTCCGACTGGGCAAACTCCAGGGAAAAAAACAGAAAAGAGAAGATCTGGCGTGTCTGGAAGGTTCTTGAGGAAATCACTGTTCCAGTCAGATACCGATTTAGAACAGGGTGTGGAGAAGAAGAATCAGAAGGTATCTATTTATAGTTGTTACTTAATATATGTTATTGCATTGTTTACAGTTTGAGTGTCACTTGATTCAACAAAACCTTTTTTAAAATAGAACTTTTCAACACCCTGAGCACTTTTTGGGTGGGCGTGTAAAGAATTTGTACCCAAAGTTATGGGGTGTACAATTATTAGAGAGCCCGTATCCATGTGGTTTAACCTGTTGAGTGGTGGCATTCACACCCGGACAAGTAAAATTTCTGATGTAGGGCGCAACTGGGCACATTGCCACTTAAAGGGTTAAAAGTTATACATTAAGTACAGGGGCGAAACTAGCCCCTTTTAATTCGGGGGGGGGGGTGTCTGCCAGAATTGCCCTGCCAAAATCGATGATGCTCTGCAGCAAATTTTTATTTCTGGCCACTATTTTTGCCCAAAAATGTTGAAAAAATTTTTTCGGGACATTAAAAAAAGGGTAAAAAAATTTTTCCCCGACATAAAACAGTTAAATTAAGGGTCAAAAAATTTTTCTGTAAAAATTCCTGTTAAAACATGGGTGAAACCCTTATTTTTGGACCAATATCTGTAAAATTTAGGTCTATAAATTCTGGTCAATTCCCTCTGAAAGCCCTGTAAGTTACTGCATAACTCTACATTCTATCATTCAAAATCTTTGATTGCCCTGCCAATCCAGATGATTCACCCTGCCAATCCAGGTGATTTGTATTTTGGGTGGTGTCACACCCCCCATACCCCCCTCAAGTTTCGCCCCTGATTAAGTACCGCTATTGTAATGTAAAAAAAAACCACTGACACACTGTGCAATTCAGCAAAATATATCAAATGGCACGATACAGCTGTATAAATTGGGCTGTCTGTTACGATACACAGTGTCCTCTTAATATAAGTGAATGTCCTATGAATATGCATCTCATTTGCAAGTAATATTGTATGATTGTATACAGAGGATTTAAAATGGAATATTTTCCATGTGCAGGTACAAACTATGTGGAAAGATGAGGAAGTGTCAGCATTGGTTGAGTATATTGCTTTGTATTATTCACCTGATGAAAATTCATTCAACGTATGGCCAGCTGGTAAAAATGATGAACTTTGGGAGAAATGTGCTGATGCTGTTAACTGTTACAACATCGGGAACAAGTGATCTGGTAAGTAAATCTGGATTAAGTCTAATAGAGATTATTTATAGTACGGTACCTGTAGCTATTATGAACTACCGATAATTCACCTAAAATACACCCACAGTATTTTGTTTTACTATTAACTTGATTATTACCAGACAATTAAAATTATTGATTCAATATCTCTGTTATATAATATCTATTTAGGAGATGCATGTAGAAATATGGTTAGAAGATACTTAAAGGAGAAGTTCCCAACAATTGCATCTGCTGAAGAAGCTTATGGAATTTCCTATTTTGGTGAAAAGGTAAAATATAGATATATAAATATATAATTACATCATGTAAATTTTACTATTCATATCATACTGTAGGTATCAAATGCAGGCCAGAGTGTACCATCTACTCCACATGGTGTGTCTGGTCATATTACATCTGCAAGATCTCCACTGCTTGGATTTTCTCCCTTACGTGATGCAGATTTTACCAAACTTCCAGGCTGTATTCTTGATATTGTGTCCTCTGGGTTTTCAAGTCTAACTCCACGACAACGAGAACAATTACTCATCCACTTGTTTCAAAAATGGATGGTAGAAGACATTAACCCTCGTTTAGATGCAACATTCGTCCCTCCACAGCTCTTACCACTTGTTGTCAATGCTATGTCTGTACTCCGTGCTGGTAATAAAGATAATCTGATTTATCACGCTGCTCTATGCTTTGGAGAACAACGCCATGGAGATGTTGGTCCTAGAATGCCATTAGATAGAATGCCCTTTGGTCTCATTGCACATAATCTGAAGTTTTTTGCATCCAACCAAGTTTCCAACCTTCAAGCTCCAGATGACTACAAATCTTGGTGTCAGTCCATGTATGCTTTGTTTGGAAACAAGTGGGCCTCAATGCACTTGGGGCCAATGTGGTCCTATGAGTTAGAAAGGGAGCATGTATCGGTTACTAATGATTCTTCATTAAGTTTAGATATCATAAGCCAAGCATTGCAAGAAACGTTTGGAGATGACTCGGATGTGGTAAGTATGGAAAACCCATTGCCTGTCCTGAAGAATGTGCAAGATACTAGCATTGCTGATGATGTGGCAAAGTCTGGAAGGGCCATAAAAGGAGACCCATTAAAGGTACGTAATAATTTAATGAGCATCAATGTGGTGTTATTAATGTGTTGTAGGGGTATATACTGTATCTAAAACATCCATGAGTAGTGAGTACATTGCAATTAAGATATCCAAAAATAGTAAAATACAGTAGTAATATTAACTAAATTCTTCCTCTCTCTGCTATTGAAGTAACTTTTCTCTGTCTCATAGGCCAAGATAAATATTGCTGGGCCATCTTCACAAACAATTCGAAGAATGACTGAGAACAATGATTATAGCAAGGGCACTGAAATTCAGGTATGTATGTTTGCTTATCAACAACTTATATATACTATATACACTATCTGTATACACTATATGATGGATGTATTTTAACAGACATCTGCTTTGAAATTTCTTCACAACGCCTACCCAAATGGAAGGTGGTGGTTGAAAGCTGATGGTACTGACATTCAAGAGGGACTCAGAGAATCAATGAGAAATGAATGGTCAGGTGATGTAGATTTAGGAGATGGTAAGTTAGGAATTAAGTATTCCAAATACTTAGAATACCTTAAGCTTGTCAGCAATATAGGGTTGAAGGACAGGGCTTCCTCTGACAACATCAAAGAAGACCTTCAACAGATGTGTTCTAAGCTATCCACAGAGAGTGAATTCCTGACAAATGGTCATGCAGATGCCAAGAAGGATTACATGAGCGTCCAGGATATGGCCAACTCTACAGAGAAAGCATTGTTTGCATGTGCGTGGAATGTAGAAGAGTTCAGTAAGTTGCTGGAGAAGAATGCGTACTTGTTGCAGTCTTTGAAACAACTCTGGTTAATCTACGTAAAGAATTACAGGATTATGTCAAAGGTACTAGACTATTATTTTTCAGGAATTTTATTGTAAATAAATTGTTAGCTTTACTTGTATGACACATCATAACAAATGTTGTGGACAGTTATTGGAAAGTCCTTAAACATCACTAGATCAGTTTAACGTTCTCTTATAAAATTGTATTAATATTTCAGGAATTACCTCAAAGACACGAGTAGCAGCATCTCACATACTGATATTCATGGTAAGTGATGAATTGAGAAATTTCAAACCATATGCTATTCCTGTTCGTGTTCTTAAGTACAGCAGTCTGACAGACAAGAATGCACGAGACCTGAAGGAAGAATTGAAAACTGCAATGGAAGACATTGGCATGGTAACTGTAGGTATGTACCAATTATGAGTATTTTTAATGTTGTATACTTTTACTGTATTATTTCTATTATGCCCCCTCTCTCAAATAAGTCCCCTCTCTAATAAGCCCCCTCTCTAATAAGCCCCCTCTCTAATAAGCCCCCTCTCTAATAAGCCCCACCCTTTTAAGAGGAATAAATTTATTAAACACCCCTTTCTATTTAGCCCCTATCCCCATTCATATGAATATAACACATTGTACATAACATACGTTATAATACATACCAACATGTTACAGTATGATACAATTGTTAAAGATGGATTTCATAATCGATGCTTGTGAAAATTATGTAAGATTTTATGGATAACTAAATAAGCCCCTCCCCCCTTCTAATAAGGCCTCTTCAATATGCTGTATTACAGGTATGTATTTCATTCAAAGGTTTTGTTACTGATGGTGAGTTCAATTCATTGCGAACACAAGGTAAATATAGACCTGTCTCAGTCATTCAGCTGATTATGGACGCCAAGAATGAAGCACGGGCGATACCTGCCAAGGAGATTGAGAAATTCTTCAAGTCTGTAAAGAAAGGTAATTATACTGCACATAGTATTGTTGTATCATACCAGTAACATAATACCCTGTGAGATACAGTATATACAAGAAACTGCCATTTACTGTTAGTAATAGCTATTGTAGCACGTACTGTATACATGTAGTATTCTTAATTTGGTATAAGCTTATAATATTTGAGACATACTGTAAGTTCTTTTGTTTAAAGATGTTATAAGCGAATCGTACAGGATTAAACATAGTGAGTTGCAGTGGCGGTGGAACAGGGGGGGCTAGGGGGGCTAAAGGCCCCCCAGAAGTAAAAGTGGGGGGCTTAGCCCCCCCAGAAAATTTTGTTTTCTCTGGAAAAATTTTGATAATTAAGGAAAAATGTAGGTTATTTCTGGAAAATTTAGGTATAAGGGGGAAAATTTGGGATATTTTGTGTAAAAATCGAGTATGTCCGGAAAAATTTTTTGTTATAGGTCCGGAAATATTTTTTTCATCCCTTTTCTTGTATATGTCCGGAAAATTTTTTCTACCCCTAAAATGGTACACTGACCGAAATTTTTTTGGCGACGGGGGTGGGGGTGGGGGTGGGGGGGATGTCACGGAAAAAAATTTAGCGCCCCCAAACTGAAATCCGTTTCGCCGCCCCTGGTGAGTTGTAGACATTCTCTGGCTAAAATATGAATTGAAATACAAGCTTTTGACTGCCAGTCTGCAGTCTTCGACAGGAATTTACAATGAAAAATATATATACAGTGGTATAGAATACAGATTTTTGATCAAGAAAGTATCATATTTATAGCAAACCACTATATACAATTTTTTCATCATAAATTGCCCATCGTAGACTGTAGACTGGCAGTCAAACGCTTGTGTTCTGTATTCAAATAAATATTTTAACTCATGATGCAGAACGTCTACTGTACAGCAACAACTCACTAAGTTCTTTGTGTTCTGTGATTAACAGAAGGTGTAGTTTTGCCTGTGAAAGGTCACAATGCTATTCGGTTTGCAGATGTTCAGTGGTTAGCAGAGTATATGAATGGTGAACCCAAAGTTTCATTTCTCAATGCAATCAGGATACTTTGCAGAAAACACTTTCCGTTTTTTTATGACCCACACCCTTGGGTTGCAGGTAAGGTATCTATGTAACATATGCCACAAACTAGATTTACTGTTACTTCTCAATCTCTCAACTTTACTCATTTACAATTTTAGCTACAATATCAAGATTAATCTCAAATAATTTACTTGTAATATAATGTACAGTAAATTTTTTTTTTCTGTTATGTAAAGGTAAAACTGAGTCGAAATCTGACTGTTTGAAATCCCTTATGGCGATGTACCTCTTCAAGAATAAAGTATTTACTTTAGAACATATTTATGTTCTGTGCACAAGGTGTTAACTTTCAGGATTATTTGTATGTGCCAGAGGTAAGTGAACGCACAGGTGAACCTCAACAAGAGCGTGAAGACCACAACCATGTGCTAAAGAGAATAGCTGGCAGTTTGAGAAAGAGGCATATCCCAAATGTGGATCTTCAAGCATTTGTCAAGGCTATGAATAATGCAGAAACAGGTTTGACCTACACTGCATTGACAGGTAAGAGAAAGCAGAGTGTGGGTGACACCGAGAAATTGTTGTCACCTGCAGTTGCTAAATGGTTGAAAGCTAATGGTTTCTTGAATGAAGGTAGATTTGTAGAGATTGTATCAAACTGGCACAAGGCAAGTGATGGTCGTGGACTGACGGAAACTGACCGTAAGAAGTACAACCTGGCGATGTTGGATTATATATTGGAAGACTGGATGCCATGGTACAAGGAAGAAGGAGATTATTCAACATTAGATGTCAATAGGTACATGTGATGCACGCTTCTTTGCTCTTTTACTCTGTCTAATGCCAGACAATTTTAATTGTCAAGGGGAGATTTTTGTGCTTTAATGAGTTAATAGAGTTTTATAAATTGCATTAATTTCAGTGCATATTGGACATACCTGTAATGTACTGTACTGAATTTAATGTGCACTTCTGTTAATTTATAGACCTATCAGAGGAATTAGAGGATTCACTAGAGAAGTTGTGGTTGCACTAACAATGAATATTGAAAGTCAGGTTTGTTTATAAATGTGCCTTACAAATGTGTGGAGAAATGTGCAGTCATTTCATAATTAGGGACCGTTCATTAATTATACATCAGGGTGGGCTGGAGGAAAAAGAGCAGAAACGGTGCAAGTTTTCCATGACCCCCCCCCCCATTAAGGTGTTAATTTTTTCATGACCCCCCCTTCCAACCTACAATTTTTTTCACAACCCCCCTATTTATTTTCACCAAGTCGTATAAAAGGGGGGGGGGGTAAAAAAATTTTCTGGACAAACATAAGCATAGTCTAAAAATTTTTCCAGACTAACATAAGCATATTCAAAATTTCTCCACCAACATAAGCAACGCTTCCAATTTCTTCAGCACAAACATAACAAAAGATTTAAAACTGTTAAAATTGCAAACCATTTCATCAAATGGTTTTGGTTGTGAAGGCTTAAGAGTGAATGTCAAAAATATTTTAGCAAATTTGCGGCAACGGTCGTGAAATCGATTCCGCTCATATTTTAGCTATATATAGGCCCTAATGTAAGAAATACCACTGTGTAGTTTGCTTGGTGAAATACGGCTTAGTATTCGATAAAATCGCAGAAAATACTTTTCGAATTAAATTCGCTAATTTTGAGCCAATAATTTAGGTTAACTTCAACAACTTCTCGGGGCGAAACAAAATAACCCAGCGCTGTAGTAATCTCACGCGATGTTAATTGCTATCTTAATATGCAACAGGTAGAGTTTCAGCCATTATTGTTCGGGGTTTTGATTTTTATTGAAGTTATTTTTGGAACACATAGAAAATCTCTCTCAAAATATGTTCAAAGTAAACTAATATTTTTCCATGTGCGACGAAATTTTTTTTACTATAAAACAACCCATAATTGCCTTTAAATGGTGTATTTTGTGAATCGTTTACAATTTTCTTGGGGAAATTATTTTTTGTGATGCAGCGCATCCCCAAAGTTGTAAGAAATTTACAAATTTTGCCTGTCGGCAAGATCAATCAATTTATATATTGTGTACATATGTAACGTTTATAAAAGCGGCTCAGTGTTTGTATTTTAAATTAAGAACAAACTGAATGTTCTACATTGTAAAAGGAACTGACTAATCACAAACTATGTTAAATTCCCCTTTTAAAATCCATCGATTGACCCATATAGTGTCTACTAGTAAGTGCATAATATTGGTGTCTATTTCTATCTATCGTCAAACTCACATTTTATACGAGTCATTTCGACAAAACGAATATTTTATGTGTAATAAACAAACCGGACATAATTCATTGACATTTTAAAAATATCCTGTCCTTTTCAGCTGCTCGTCTTTTATGCTTATCATTCCGGATACGTTATCGAGGGTTTACTAATATTAGTATAAAGATGATCCTCTTTAAATAATAGAATATTCTGACGTGTTTACCTTTGATGCCATATCATTGTAATCTAGTTCAGCAACCGCAACTTTGAACCAGTTTTTCTAGCAAATCAATGTACGGTTTTTTGAATTTGCGCTTGCCAGTGCTGTCAGTAATATTAAGTTCGAATGAAGAACAAATTTCTTGTAGCATGTAAACAGAGAATTTGGAAAGTTTTCTTTGATTTGTTAATTCACAAATATTGTGCCTATCGAACATTATTGGATGCTTCAGGCCAATTGCGTCAATCAAGGAAGCTGATAATTCTTCGATTTCTTGTCCTTTTCTCTTTTCGAAATCTTTCTTATTTAAATCGTCTTCCTCGTAGTCATTGTCATCACCATCACCCCTTTCTTCATTATCTTTATCGCCTGCTGTATTTTCCCTTCTTTTTTTCGCCAATCGTGAGAAGAAACTTGCAATCTGCTGCGGTGTTAAAAAGTCGCCCTTGTTAAAAAGTCACGAGCCGTCACTGTTTCTTGTAGATTTTACTGGATCCTTCTTCCAGTTTTGTTGCATATAGCTTCATAGCCTTGTCATAAAGGGTTTCATGCTCTAGTACGTAGGTATGGTTGTCACAATGCAAATGTCTTTCTAGAGAAGAGTACGTGTGGAATGATTTAATGCAGCCTTGTTCAGGACAGAGAAATAATTTGCTGTACGTGTCGACTCTTTCATCATTGCTTTCGTCCTCCATTGGATCAGTATTATTTTGTTCGCGAGATTTCTTTGGCTGTTGTCTTGCTTTCACTGCGACGAATGATACTGTGTCCTCGGTTTCCTCGCTATGGATAAGTTTTGGTACCGTTGGGGGTCGACAGAAATTGGTTAAAGGAAGGACTTTGCCTGGACCATTATTGTATGCCATCCACACCGTCATGGACTCGTTGCGGTACTCTATGTTGTTAAGGAGACTCACACCATCCCATTCCCCTGCCAGGTGGTGGAGCGCACACTGTTACTTTCACTCCTGGGGTGCCTTCAAAGGACTCGATTGCTGCCTTCATTTGCTCGGGATTTTCGATATCGTTCCCTGAATTCAGGTATTTATTCATGTGATTTTTAATATGAGCTGCCTTTCGGTCGCACGCTCCCTTCCCCCCTTGGGGATCGGAAAAATCGATACGTCTGATTTGAATTCCAGTTGATCTCTCTATTGTTGGCAGAGAAAGCAGAGTTAATGCAGAGTGGTAGCACCCTGCATTATCTTGACACAGATATACGGTATGCACCTCTGGTGCAATGGTTGAGATCTGACTTAAGACGTCATGAATGATTGCGACAACAGCGCCACTATCCTGGCTACAAGACTTAAACAAGTGCAAAAAAGTAAGAATTTGGAGGTCGCCATCATCATTCTTCTTTGTTAATACCGCTATGTGCCAAGGAAGTCCCCGTTTTGCAAACCAATCTCTTTGGCTTTCGCGGTATTTGCGAGGAATGAATTTCATTGCCCAGTCTAAAACGATAAGTGCAGAATGAGAATCCAAGACTTTTAAAATGTCGTGTCGTGCTGCGTCCTGATTAATTGATCTTAAAATATGTGCTTTCCAGGATCTAATGTGTTGAGCTGCTTGTGTAGTAACGTACTCCATGTTTTCTTTCTCTTCAAGAGGGCAATTTACTTCTTCCAAAGATGCGCAAATATCAGCTAGAGTCTCAGGAAATATACTGCATCTATCACACTTTCCCTTGTGCTCATGATCACAGCTGTTAGTATAATTTTCATCATTTGGAAAACTGAGAGCATATGTTCTGCAGTGGTCCGCAACTTCAGAATTGCTAGAAATGTGAATCTAAAAAGAATATATGAATCAGATACAAAATCAACTATTCTAGAATGATTCTTACATGCACGAATCTACAAAAAATACAATAAGCTTTCACTTGTTTATACCTTGTAGTCTCCTTTTAAGTAACGTTTAGCATCTTTGAGTTTTTGGTTTGTTTGTTTGGCCCATGCCAAACCCTTGCCATAACGATCTCCAAGCATGTCAACGACGTTCTCTAGATCATCAAAGGCCTGACCACCCATTGCTGATATATAATCGAGGCCTTGCAACGACGTATGTGCGGAAGCAGAACAGACTTTAAGAACCCTGCGCAATGTACTGCGGCTCATCGGTTGGAATCTCACCTCTTTGCAATATCCTTCGTACTGTTGGATACATTGTTCTGGTATAAGATTGCGCACAACGTTGGGAATCTTTATTTCTCTGTGAGTGGACAGTTTTAGTGTTTTTTTCTCCAAATGGTAAGTCTTGTATGATATGCGAGCTTGTAATAAAAGTAACAAAATGGTCGATTTTTTCCGGCTGAATGTAAACTCTCGTATTCTTTAAATGGGGGAGTTCCGCGCCCCTACCGTGAAGCAACAGATGATGTTTTGCAATATTGAAACGATATCTGGTCAAGGTTGGTATCCATTTTTGCAGTTCTTCGAAGGTAACCTTATCAACCATTATAGACAATATCTGTCTACGCGTGCTCCAATGGCTCGTGTTATTATAACACTCCGTTAAAGCATCCAATAAGAAAGTATCAATATTTTTATCACTGCCCAACTTGTCGCATGCTAATTCTTTAAGTAGCGTGGATGATTGTCCAGGAACGATTTCTTCTAGGCACGCAGTAACAAGCTGTTTTAAGGTACCCATGCATGGCCGTGTTGCAAACGTTAAGCCCAAAAGACGGGCGACAGAAAAGGACAGGAAATTTCGAAAATTTAAGTGAACGATAATGTCTGAAACTCTACCTGTTGTATATTAAGATAGCAATTAACTTCGTGTGAGAATACTACAGTGCTGGGTTATTTTGTTTTGTCCCGAGAAGCTGTTGAAGTTAACCTGAATTATCGGCTCAAAAATAGCGAATTTAATTTGGAAAGTATTTTTTTCGATTTTCCCGAATACTAAGCCGAATTTCACCAAACAAACTACACAGTGGTGTTTGTTACATTAGGGCCTATATATAGTTAAAATATGAGCGGAATCGATTTATCAACCCTTGCCGCCCAATGTTCGATTTTTGCTGACAATCACTCTTAATATTTGAAACTGGTCAACCTAAAATATTAATAATTACCACAAATAATTTTGGCAACCCCCCCCTTTCATTCTGAAAACACCTTAAAGGCCCCCCTAATTTTCCTCCAGCTCCCCCTGGTCCTTAATTAATGGACGGTCCCTTACAGTATATTATTGTTACAGGAGTTCAGACGGAGATGTGGACTCGAAAAGGGGCTTCTTCCTGAACATCCAAGAGCAGGATTAACTGATGATGTTGAAGGCATTTTTGCTTTCTTGCATGGACTGCTTGGACCAATTTTCGATGAAAAGGATTTTCATGATGCCTTCCCGAAAGTTATTAGCGAGTACACCAAGAAATGTGATCCTGACTTGCCCTTTTACTACTACACTGGATCCAATGACCGATATAATGACGGTTTAATACAGTCATCTATTTCTAGACGAGCTGATCCTGGGATTTTTGTGACAAATCGAGCTGTGATTCCTCAGCGTGGACAACTCAGTGTTAGAACATCCCATTTTAAACCAGCAGAGAGCTTGCCACCACCACCTGCTCCATAGAATACTGTGGTAATGATTTGTTGAGTGACATTAATTACAGTAGTACTGTATATATGTACTGTAGTTTGCAGTTTAAAATGCACATACATCACAGTTATTGTATGTGTACACAACCATGTATTATTCTCTATATAATAGCATGGGTTTGAGTGCAATTGAGGGGAAAATATGCACAGTGAGTTTCTCAAAATCCAAATGACGACGAAAGTCTCACGAGTGTATCTTTTTCCAAATCGCACGAGAAACCATATTACTTATTGATATACATGAAATAATTATGCAGTCACATACGTGCATGGGTCACATGCAAAATAGTTAATTTTAATAACAAATATTTTAACAGAAAATCTGGTAAAAATGCCATCTACTGTATTTTTGTGGCATGGAAATGTTTAAGTTTTTTGGTATTATTTCCCTGCTAGAAATGGCTGTATCTTATAGTCGATAAAATTTGCACTGTATTTCAAAACAATACACTGCTCTTAGCCAATCAGAATTGAGAATTTTTTTATGTATATTATTAAGAAATTTACAGTGTTTTGTAGTATGTGGCAATACTACAGTCATTTAGAGATGTTCATATTCAGAGCAAATATAGTACAGTAAAGACCTATATAAAAGAACCATTATACTGATCAACCAACCACAATAAATTTATGTAAGAATACTGTGTACAAATACCATGTCAGGTTGACAAACAAAACTGTATTTTTAAACATTTTAATTAACTTTTATTAGTTTTAAGGGCATATATGAAGACCATCTATGGACTCTTATTTTTATTAGAAAAGGACTATTTAATGGGAAACACACTTAGCTTGTTCTAGCTATCATTTTTTATTTTATACTGTCAGACAATAATTCGGCTAGCATGTTGGTTCTTATAATTATGGAGGTTTTTATTGTATTATCATGTATCACAGTGCAAGGGGTGCAAACACAATGGAATTCCCTACAGGTAAATTTGCAGGGGGTGCAAACACAATGGTGAAAACAATGAATTCAAGATGGCGTTGTTAACCTTGTAAAGGTCTATTGAATAAATATTATATAAATATAAATCTTCTTGTTTTATCGTTGCATTTAATTTTAATCTGAAAAAAATACTCACAAAGTAGGTCAGGTGCAGCATGGATAATTTATTAATTTATTTACTAAAGCACATTTTTACAGTTGCATACTTATTTGCATGAGTGTACATGACAGATTATTTTAATTTGATATACCCAGTTATAATTAACCTATGTTTTGTTTAAAAAATGCTGGGAAAAAATCTAAAAAGTTAGCCAATTGAACTAAATGCACATCAATAACCTGCTGAACATAGTTGCTATTATTTATATCAAAAACATCTGTCAACATACACTCATGCTTTTCCTTACCACTAGATTCTCCCACTCACCACGCCTCTTTATGACAATTTTTGGATAAAATCGTATTTTAAAAAAGTCAACCCTATACTTGATATGCCGAACATAGACATCCAAGATATCTCCTGCAGCGATTAGTGGGTGCAAATATTTGCATAGTTCTGAAGCAATATAACCAACATGTGCCCATCCAGTTCCATAGTCTAGATCAATTGCTATTGCACTTGTGTCCCTTGGATTCAATGGCTCTGGCCGTATTCTTACAGTCACTGGTTTATTTTGTTCATGAAGAGTGAGGTATGCCTTTTCCAAATGATGTTGGTAGTTTTTCTCATGAGCAGCACCAATGCACTTGAATGGTACAGCGTGGGTGATTTGTTCCTCCTCATCACTTTCATCATCCCTTTCACTTAATTCATCATCACTTTCTGCTCTACCACTTTCACTTAATCCGTCATCACTTTCTGCCCTATCACTTTCTACAAAATCATAACAAATAACAAGAAAATAATTATTGCATAACTGTCATCTCAAAAAATAGCAATTTTTGCACATGTAACCTCTAAAATTATATTCTCAAGACCTAAAAGAGTGCGTATTAATTTTATAGAACAACACAAACATAGCAATATTTAGATGAAAATTGAAAAATATCAAACTACAGTTTGCAGATTTAAACAACCAGCTAGAACCAGATAAAACAGGCATACGGTACTTCAGCGAAAATTTATAAATCAAAACATACAAATATCAACAATACCTTCAGACTCATCATCTGAATGTTCATCATCTGAATTATTCCTACTTTGTCCATCATTAAGATTGTCTTCGTTTCTTTCTGTTGGTTCTTGAGAATGTTCTCTTTCAGGAGTCTCGTCTAAAGGAGGTAGTAAAACCTTGTTCGTATCTGGAAAGTTAGAACAATTGCAACTTACCACATCCACGGCCAGCAATGGGGTCTCCAGAATATTGTCGAAATCAGGCACAACCGCAGCCACTGCAATCGTATTCGCTGTCAATATATGATCCACATCAAAATCCCAAATCAAAAGCATATGCTGGGTGTTTTCATTAGCAAACTCATCGGGGATGGTGTCAAACTAAAGGGTTAAATAAAAATAACACGCCATAATTTGTACAGTGTATTTCGAGGTTATTTATAAAATTCAGTACAAATATTTTGAAAACTGCAAAGCGTGAAAGCGGAAATTGACCAAATAACAAGTCTAGTCAACTGTAATCAATTGTAGTATACCAACCTTAAATATTGCGCTTGTTTTCACGTTGATAATACAAGGAGATTTAACGCCATCCAACTTGGAAAGAAGAGCCTCGCTATTGGGAATAACACAACTCCTTCGCTCGGACGGATTATCCATAAAGCTAAAATGACAGCATGTCCCATGCAATTTTAAAAAAGGTAAACTTGGTACAGTAAAACATAAGTCATAATGAGGATCGCAACAATACAGCAATAACATGCTATTTTCACGAAGTATCGCAGCCTGACACTCTTGTCGTTCGAAAGCTTCCATATTGGTTTAGAGAGATGTTCACTCCTCGACAGTCAAAAGTCAATGAAGCGACCGCATGGAATTAGGCGCTCGATACCCATGATGCTTTGTGGCCTGCTGTCCAACCTCCTCTGCTCTTATCCCATAGTGACTAAGTTTCTCGATAAGAATTTTGTGGTTCACAGTATCAAATGCCTTACTTAAATCAATGAATACACCTACAGAAAATTCTTTTTTATCAATTGAGTTTGAGAAGTTATCAATTAAGTCCAAAACTGCCATAGAGGTTGAATGATTTTTTTTTAATCCAAACTGATTATCAGAAAGAATGTTGTGTTTAGTAAGATATTTTATGAGTCTTGCATAGACAACTCTTTCAAGAATTTTAGAAAAAATTGGGAATATTGATATGGGACGATAGTTAGAGAATTTTTTGTTGTCATCAGCTTTGAAAATGGGGAGGACTTTGGCAACTTTAAGTTGGTCAGGTACTCTGCCCGACTCCATAGATATATTGAAAATGTATGAAAGAATGGATGCAAGTGGCTCTGCAGCCTGTTTGATTACAAAAGGATCTAGACAGTCTGGACCTGGTGATTTATTAGGATTAAGTTCTCTTATTATAGCAAATATTTCATTATCATCAGTAGGGTAGAATACAAAGGAGTTGGGGTAAGACCCTGTTAAGAACTGAGTGAATTTTGTTTGAGTATATGGAATTTTAGAAGCAAGGTTAGTACCAACATTTACAAAGTAATCATTAAAGGTATTGGCGATCATTTCAGGATTTGTGATATCGCTATTGTTATGGGTAAATGAATTGGGATAATTGAGCTGAGGTTTAGATTTATTTAATAGTTCTTTCAAAGTTTTCCAGGTAGCTTTAATGCTGGTTTTAACAGATTTGAATTTATGATTATAAAATTTTTTTTAGCTATCCTGGGATGATTAAGTTTATTCCTGTATATTTTGTACTTTTGTTCATATTTGGCTGTCCTATTTTGCAGGAATTTGCTGTAGAGTTTATTTTTAAATTTGATAGATTTGATTAATCCCTGTGTTATCCAGGGCTTTTGGGATTGGTGTTTTGTTAGTTTAACCTTTGTTAATGGAATATGCTGATTATACAAGGTATTAATGTGATCAGAAAAAAGGGTATAGGCAGAGTTTGGTTCAGATGTGGAGAATACTGAACTCCATTCGGATGACCCTAAAGAGTCCAAAAATATATTCACCTTTTCCCTTGTGTAATTCCTTTTTTAATTAAAGGGAGAGGATCTTGGTTTGGGCATATTCACAACCATGATAGAGAAGATGGGTAGACCATAGATGATCAGAGATGTCAGTAAGTAGGATACCAGATGAAAAAGACTGGGTATAGTTGTTGGAAAATATATTATCCATCAAAGTTGCAGAATAGGTAGTGATTCTAGTTGGCCTAAATATAGAAGGACATAGGGAGTGAGACAACATTATTTCAAAAAAATCACTGGTAAGGTTGCATATTTCAGTATTTAGTAAATTTATGTTGAAGTCACCCATAATATGAACAGATTTATTAGAGCTCCCAAGGCCACCCAATGTATTTTCAATATAGTCATTAAATTTCTTAATATCACCATTTGGTGGTCTATATATTACTCCAATTATGGTACTGGACTTGTCAAATTTCATCTCAACAAAAATTGATTGACAAACATTATCATCATTGATTTCAAGGTCATTTAATCTAACAATTTCATATTATTGTCATTTAATCTGTTGAAATTAAGGTTTTGGTTTAGACATAAACCCACTCCACCACCATGCCTATCACTACGACTGCAAGATAGAAGTTTATAATCATCAATATTATAAAAAGATAAATCACAGTCACTTGGAATCCAGGTTTCAGTGATTCCAATAACTGGGAAGGGGAATTTTTAGTAGGTTTAGATAGTTGGTAATTTTGTCAAAGTTGTGTGAAAGACTACGTGCATAAGATGCATAAGTGACAAGGCATTAGGGTTTGAAGAGAATTTAGTTTTGAACCTTTCTTCATTAAAATATTCAGAGTCATGGTTTACATTATTGTTGCCAGCATAAAATTGGTTATCTGGATCAAGATCAGGTGAATTTACAAGAGGTGAAGTAAGTAGATATGGATTGAATACCAGGTCTTTAAAAGAGTCATAGCAAGAGTTTAGTGGACTATAATCCTGAATTGCCAGCAAAAATTCAGTATTATCTTCAATTTGATTGAATGGAAAAATAGTTTGAAGGCAGGGTGAGCAAAACCAATCAACTGAGTTATGGTGTAAGGCAATGTGATCGCCTCTGCTGAATTTAGTGCATTTTAGATGAACCCACTTCTTACACATATCACAAAGTATTGCTTTCTGATTAACTTGCACATATTTGGCACAAGTACTACAAGATTGCTTCGCCTCTATTATGGAATAGAGCAAAAAAAAGGAGAAAGAAGAGTCGCTAGTGTAATTATTCTAACGACTTAAGTTAATATGAGTATGAGTGATCTTATTATTCAAAGTTCATACCATATCATGTAAGCTTATTAATGATATTAAGTTTAAAAATGTGATTATATATTGAAGTAATTATGTTTTGACGATTGTCGATACATTATGACAAGATTTCATAGTATATATAATATCATAAAATTTTATCATAATTATATAAATATAGATAATTATATAAATTTTGTTTTGTAATTTATAGACAGAAGTATTTATATAATTTTGAGGATAGTCAATAAATTATGAGAAAAAATATATACTGGTATTAACCTAGGCACACAAATTGATTAATAACCTAAACACGCAAATTTAGTCAATACAAAATAGTTAATACAAGTAGAGTTTGAATACCTCTTTATGCAATTACTTGGTTGGGGGAAGCTTGACTAAATCCTTCGGGTGTTCAATTATGATTTTGTTTTGGCTTCCATTTAGAAGGCATATAATTCTACCATCCAGGGTCCATGTTGTTGCTACTGCTGGATTATTACTTGCAAATACCCCCAATGCCCAAATTAATAACCCATGTCAATTCTAGTAATCCTATGCCAGAATTTCAAGGAATAAATTCTGGGTCTGCTGGGCAGACAACTGCTGTGCCAAGCTCTGTGTTTCCTCTGAGACCAAGTACATCTGTAGTCCCACCCAGACCGGAACCAACAGTTCTCCCCGCGAATACATATTCATTGCCCTGGACTTTAACCCATCCGGTATTGTCCTATCAACAACCATCATACAATCCTCAGACATGGGATACTACGTGGAATCCTTACATGTGCAATGTAGGTTTACCCCCCCCCCCCTAAATTCAAACCATGGAGCACAAGTTTCAGGGAAAATAGACACTAACATTGAGATTGTTAAGGCTCTTAAGCAAGTGGTTGCCACACCAAAGATAGAATATATGCACTTTGATGGGAATCCTATCAAGTTCCCCTCATTTATGCACAATTTTGAAACATGTCTTGAAAGAAATAATGACAGTGACGAATCAAAGTTGCAACTGTTGATTCAGCATTGCCATGGTAAGGCAAAGGAAGCCATTGACACCTCTGTCAATTTGCCTGCAGATGAAGGATATTGTGTTGCTAAGAAGACCCTGACTGAGAACTTTGGTAAGCCACATATAATTGCTAGGGCTCACATTAAGAAGTTAGTCAATCTTCCCAGTATAAAGAAAGCTGATGGTTCTTCGTTGCTTGAGTTTGCACGACATCTTGAGTCCACTAATCGGACACTTAAGGGAATGGGTCCAGAATATGTCAGTGACTTGGATCATGTGAACACCTTGAAGGAGTTAAATAGAAAACTTCCGATGTTCATGAAAGCAAGATGGACTGAGGAAGCTCGAAAGATATATGAGCGTAATTCCACACCACGATTTGAAGATTTTCTTAATTTTATCAAGAAGAAAGCTACTTTGATGAACAATGAATTTGGAGATGACCTCACCTCTAGTGATAGTAAGGACAGGGCTAAGGAGAAATGGAGAAATAATGAGAAAGGTGGGCACTTTAACAAAGGGAACATTGCGTTAATGGTAGGAATGAAAAGGGATGAGAATGGGAAGTTGAATTCGAGTGTTACACGAAGAAATTTCTCCATGTGTTCTGGTCCGCATGGAATATGGCAATGTGAAAAATTTCGATTACTTTCATTGACAGAGCGCAAGAAGGTTGTCACAGAGAAGTCACTCTGTTTTAAGTGCCTTGCAGTTGGTCATTATGCTCGGATGTGTCTAATGAAACACTTTCGATGCCAATCCACTGGTTGTGGAAAGGAACACCATACATTGTTACATCCAGTAGATGTGATGGAAGCAAAAAAGAAAGGAAATACCACAAAGGTCAGGAGGAGCCAGGCAACAACCATCCAATGGTGAAATTAGCGGCGAAGATAAGGTGATAGCTGCAACTGGGGCCGGTGAAACTCGTGTATGTCTGGGAGTGATACCAGTAAAAGTTTGAGCAAAGAATGGAGACAGTTACGTAGAGACATATGCACTACTGGACAGTGGTTCGGAGGTAACACTCTGTCAGGAGGAGCTGACTAAGAAGTTGCAATTCTATGGTAAGAAGATGAACTTTACTCTAACAGGAATGACCGGCTCACAGAATGTAGAAAGTCAACTTGTAGACATTGTAGTGGAATCTATGGATGGGACAACAGTAGTTGAACTTGAAAATGTTCGAACAGTCAAGGATATCCCTATATCAAAAGATTGTATCCCAAGAAAGCAAGATCTAAGGAAATGGCCTCACCTTCAGAACATTGACCTTAGCGAAGCTAAGTGCGACAAAGTTATGCTGATAATTGGATTGAAGGAGATCCCGCAATTATTCTTACCGCTCGAGTACAAGGCTGGTGAAACGAGTGAGCCAATAGCAGTTCATTACAGTCTCGGTTGGACGATTATGGGATCAGTTGGGAGCGAAAAGGGGAGCTCGGAATATTCTGTTAATCTTCTTCAAATGAGTACATCGAACGAAACAAGTTTCTTTAATCAAATCAGGGAATTTGAAAACGATGAATTAAAGACAGCATACCCAGTGAACGAAGAACGGTTAGATGATGCGAAGTGTTTGAGCTCTTCTCAACAAAGTGATATTGATAACTCTCAGTCGGTCGTGAATACACCAGTGCGAGACAGAGTGGAAGAAGGCGACTTTGAAGAGAATACCCTTAGACAGCAAATTGAAGGTCTTTGGAAGACTGATTTTGGGAACACTATAGTCGATACCAGACCTGGTCCATCGGTAGAAGATAAAAGAGCGTTAGAGATGATGGAAGATTCGATCCAGAAAGTTAATGGTCATTATCAAGTTTCATTACCGTGGAAATCATATCCACCTGATCTACCAAATAATCGAGACCTCGCCGTTCGAAGGTGCGAACTGCTGAGGCGACGGCTGTTGAAAGATGGAGATCTGTTGTTGAAATACAAATTCACCATGTCTGAATATATCAAGAAAGGACATGCTGAAAGAGTTCCAGATGAAGAGCTAAACGTGACTGACAAACCTGTATGGTATCTCCCACACCATCCTGTGGTGCATCACTTAAAGCCAGATAAGGTGAGAGTTGTTTATGACTGTGCAGCCAAGTATAAACAGACATCTTTAAACCAACAGCTATTGCAAGGCCCAGACAAAGCGAATTGTCTGGTTGGGGTATTAAGTCGTTTTCGGAAAGAATCCATCGGAAGTGTAGCAGACATCGAATTGATGTTTCATCAAGTAATCGTTGATCCAAGAGACTGTGATGTTCTAAGGTTCTTGTGGTGGCCGGACGGTGATCTAACCAAACAACTGGTTGAATATCGGATGACGAAACACGTTTTTGGAGCGAAATCTTCCCCCAGTATTGCCGATTTCTGCCTGAAGAAAACAGCAGATCTGGAGAAAGATGGTATAGAACCTGAAGCGGTAGAGACGGCTAAGAAGAACATGTACGTAGACGACCTAATGAAGTCAACGAGAACAACTCAGAAAGCTATTAACTTAGTAGATCAACTCCGTGAATTATTAGCCAGAGGTGGATTTCGCTTAACAAAATGGTGCAGTAACGACCGAGAAGTCTTAGCAGCTATTCCAGAGAGTGAACGAGCTAAATCAGTCGCTAATTTGGAGATAGAACATTTACCTACAGAGAGCACCCTCGGAGTTAAATGGAATGTGGAGGAAGATAAATTCGTTTGGGAGATTTCACAAGAAAGATTCACAGTGGTTAGCAATAAGCCGAAGACTCGTCGAGGAATATTGTCCGTAATCTACTCAATGTTTGACCCCCTTGGATTTATAGCTCCATTCACAATGAAGGCTAAACTGCTGCTCCAGATGCTAAGTCGAATGAAAATTGGATGATCAAATTGGAGAAACAGAAAGAACGCAGTGGATACGATGGCTCGAAGATTTACCTAAACTCGCAGAGCTACAAGTCGACCGTTGTTTTAAACCTGAAACGCTTGGTGACATAAAATCCGTAGAACTGCATCTGTTTTCTGACGCATCGCGTGTAGGATACTCAGCCGTAGCATATCTTCGCCTGGTAGACGTCAATGGCTGTATTCATTGTGTGTTCGTTATGGGAAAGGCACGATTGGCGCCAATCCGGGAAATCTCTATACCAAGATTAGAACTCAACGCTGCTGTTGTCTCGGTGAAACTTAGAGTGCTGATACAAGAGGAATTAGACATGGAAATTCAACGAGTTTATCACTGGACTGACCCTACTTCAGTGCTCAAGTGTATTGTTAACGAATCCAAGAGATTTCACACGTTCGAATCCAATCGGTTAACTATCATACACAGTGAATCATCACCAAATGAATGGAGGTATGTTAACACGGATGCAAATCCAGCTGATGACGGTTCTAAAGGCATGAAGTTGGAAAATTTAATGAAGAATAATCGGTGGATAACGGGCCCACAGTTCCTATGGCAAGAAGCAAGTTCCTGGCCGGCTATGATTGAAGTCCCAAAGTTAAAGGATGACCCTGGCTACGTATAGCTATATGAAAGTCCTGTAAGCCGTTATTATGACAGGCAAAAAAAATATCCTGCCACGAAATATATTGGTAAAAAAATCTTGCGCTACACTTTTACAGGAAAAAACATCTGTCATGTTCTCCTGGGCGGAAAAAATCTTGCACAATCTGAATCTTTCAACCCCCCTTCCCCCCTCAAAAATCCCGGTTTACTCCAACCCTCAAAAATCCCGGTTTAGTCGGTTTACTCGAACCGACCAGACCGCGTAGCTCAGTTGCCAGAGCATTATTGGGCTAGTATTCCAAAGGTCGTAGGTTCGAATCCCACCGTGGTCAGGCATATTTTTCAAGCTTGCCCGGTGTGGATATACACTCAGAGTAACATCATGAGCATCATATTCACCTGACTACATAGCACCAACACAGAAAAAATCAAGAATATAATATATTTTCAAATATTAACGAAATATGTATATATTGAATTCCTCAGTATTACTGCATTAACTAACCGTCAGGGCTTCTTCAGAATCCGCTTCATCATCTGAATAAATGCCATTTTTAGCTTTCCACTGGGCTCTATCTTCTTCAAGCAGGATTTCCACATCATCAATTAAACCATCAATTACATGATCGAAATCCTACAGAATTACGGAATATGTGCGGAATATTAGGGTGGGCTCAGCCAGAGGGGTCATGGTATTCTAAAAACTTGATAAATATGGATCAAATGCCATATTCCAAAGCCTAGGCCTGCAGTAGTTTGAAGTTAATAGTACCTAGCAGTTAATAAGAAGTAGTATAGTTGGAAGTTAATAGTTGCAGTAGTTTCTGCATTTTTTTTATCAAATTTTGCAGTGATAGTAGTTGCAGTAGTTTCTGCATTTTCTCGCCCTTGGTAAATTTGTCCGCTATTTCCAGCATGCAGGAGATTGTGCATGTTAAGGCCAGACACAGACCGAACGTGATTCGGCAACGCGACGCGAATTTTCAGTTTTTAAAAACAAATAAAACCGTGAACGGTTAAAAAGAGGGTACCTAAATATCGAGTCAGGATTCGAGCCAGGACTCGAGCCAGGACTCGAGCCAAAAATGACGTCAAGTGATTTTGATGGATGAAAATTTACCAACAGCGTTCTCACTTTTAAGGAACTTTCCTTAAATTTAGACTATTCGTTCACCAACAATGCGAAATGTTTAAGCAAATTTAACTGAATCTGAGGAATTGTTTATCGATAACCTAAGGAATGTTTGGCAAATGGGTAGTGAGAGAACTTGTTAATTTACCAAATCAATTTCCCGCCTTTTTCCGCCAGACTCGATAAAAGAAACTAAAGAACGAAAGTTGATATTTGGTATATTTGTACATACAGAGCTGTCAATCTCATCTGACTTTGGCTGTTGAGGGGCCGATTACATGGACGATTTCAACCCCGGGGTTAAAACGTTATACTATAGTCTATACGTTCTCGGCATCGATTCGCGTAAGTAAAAAGCCTTTATTTTGTTTTCTTGTAATAAATAGTCACTACCACGCATGCTCGAATAACTCATGATAATTTCAGCCCTGGGTTGAAACGATTACATGACAAAATTTTCAACCCAGGGCTGAGTTCAACCCCAGGGTTGAAATTTCAACCCTGCTAGCTGAAGCAGGGTTGAAATTTCAACCCCGGGGTTGAACTCAGTCCTGGGTTGAAAATTTTGTCATGTATTTTAAATCGCACGTTTGATTTTGATAGAGTTTTGTATTACAGACAGGGCTGAAATTTCAACCCGGTAAACAGGGCTGAGTTCAACCCCGGGGTTGAAAATGTCCATGTAATCGGTCCCTAACTGTAACAGGTATTAGCGTCGGAAGACAGTGAATGAAACAATAGCCAATACCATTGTTGTTGTTTGTCTTTGATATATTGCACAAATATCGATATCCAAAAAAGGGAAATATCCGGCCAGTATTTTATCGAACTAAAACAGTTGGTATTGCCCATCACTAGCAGTCTCTCGCTCTTTACAAAACAGATACTTGTTGCCGCTCATTGCCGCTTAGCATTCGTCAAAGAGTAGGATAATTCTCCCTATCTTATTTTCCTGTAATAGACGCCAATATCACCAAACTGTATTATAGAAGAGCCGGCCACGCTGGCTAACTGTATGTACTATTTACAACATGAGCGGCCGTGTTGTATCGGATATACAAACTCGAGCCGAAAAAATGACTTAAAAAACGACTCATCTTACGAGTTCATTGGCGAAGTAATTTTAAAAATAAACGTTGTCTAAGCCGAGAAAATCAAAGTTAAAGTTTATGTAAATCAACATGAATATGTATCACATATACAGATACGACACGCTTATGATTTTTCTTTGTGTTTTCTTCATGAATTATTAATGAGTTTTTTAATACTAAATACACCCTTTCGATAATTACACATACTTTTTGGTCTTGGAACCTCGCTCTCATTGGTAAATTACACAAGGTAATTAGCGTAATTATTGAAAGGTTGTAGCTAGTAGCTAGCCTGCGTAACGTGTCTTATGAAACAAAACCATTGGGTAATGGCAATTCCCCGTATTTTCGCATTTTTTTGATCGAGTCCTGACTCGAGTCCTGGCTCGAGTCCTGGCTCGAGTCCAGGCTCGAGTCCTGGCTCGAGCAATAGTATATCTCGATGTAAACAGGTAACACGTGTATTCTTACAAAAATATTCGCAAATAATGAGGGAGAATGTAAAATTTCAGCAAATTTTTTAGGAAATATTTCTTTTGCTTTGCCTACAGATTTACACATCAATGACAATAACACTGTGAAATTGTCGGAGACTGTCTATATATATCTTAATAATTGTGATTTAATAGCAGGATTAATTATTACTTTAATTAGGGACGAACATTGCATGATTGACACATTTATATTATTATGAAGAGGAGTTAAAAGATACGAATGTAGTGACTGTGTGACTGTGAGAGAGACTAGACCGCGTATACAACTGTGAGAGATTTTCAATAATATAATTTTATAAAACCGAATTTGCTTCGTCGAGAGTTTGATTTTTCAGTACCTTTTAGTAAGGGTCAAATTACTAAACCTGGCACCTCCGACGGGATCGTAAAATGAGTGAGGCAAACGCCAGCACCGCGCTGGAAACAAAATTAGTTCAATTGCAACTAACGACGAAGCGCACGGACGGAATTCTTGCAAAATCCGAAGAAGGGCCTATTGCTTGACATCAGGGAACGCCTAGAACTGTTATTGGCGAAGTGGACAAATTAAGGCTTACGGTTGAAGCTGAAAAACTGGGCAGAAAAGAGGATACTACCGAGTGGAGCGAGGAGATTGATACCCAAATCAGCGAGGCAGATAGTCATGTAAGACTGACGAAGGAATGGTTGACGGAAAACAAGAGGAAACTAGAGGAGATGGAGAACGACGAGAAGATCAAGTTTGAGGTAAAACTGCATGAAACTAAAGTAAAGTTACAAGATGAACATATTGTTAAAAACACCTCGCAGACCAGTAAAACGATGATTGGAATGCAAACGAAATTACCGAAGCTAGTGATTTCGAAATTTAATGGTTCTCCTATGGATTGGCCAAGGTTTTGGGGACAATTCTCAGAGAACATTGATCAATCCGCAATTGCCCCGGTGACTAAGTTTCTTACCTACGCGAGTTGTTAGAGCCTAAAGTACGACAAACAATTGAAGTATTGCCCTTTCACAGCGAAGGTACAATCGAGCGATAAGCATCCTCAAAGATAAGTTTGGGAAAGAATCAGAGATAGTAAAAGGTTACACGCACGAGATACTTGGGTTGCCCACAATACAAGCGGCCAATCAGAAAAAGATTCATGAGTTTAGCGACAAATTGTCGTACTGCGTTCAAGCTTTAGAGACATTGGACAAGCTTGACGGGGTCAATGGCGCCGTGCCAATGACTCTTGATAAACTGCCTAGCATTCGTGGAGATTTGGTGCGAACGGACCCTGAATGGGAGAAATGGACCTTCACCAAACTAGTTGAAGCGCTCAACCAGTGGTGTCGAAGAAATCCAATCGACAAACCATCTGAACTAAACGACGACTCGTTTAGCAGCAAGAGAAGAGACAAGCTGTTTCATGTCTCTCGTCAGAGATTAAATCCACGTAATTGCGTTTATTGCGATAGCGGCGAGCACAAAACAAACGATTGCGCAAAAGTAACTCTGACGTCAGCCCGTAAACAGATACTAGCCAAGAAACGATTATGTTTTAATTGCGCCGCGGGCAATCATAAAGCCTCTGAGTGTCCGAGTAAAGCCACTTGTAGGAAGTGCGAAAAGAGACATCACACGTCTATTTGTGATTCTCACGACAACAAGGCCGGTGGTCAAATTTCTGGCCAAAATTCAAACGTTGCCATGACTACATGCCAGAAAAGCGAAGCGGTGTTTCCAGTAGTCGTTGTAGAAGTCAATAGAATTCGATGTAGAGCGCTGATTGATTCGGGAGCTGGGAGCTCCTACGTGTCAGCAAAACTGATAGACTTACTATTATTATTATTATTATTACGAAATTATTATTATTATTATTATTATTAAATTGAAACCACATTGCAGCCAGAAGCTGAATTGCGTGGATTACATATTATCACATGCACTACATATAAATATATTATTAATACAATATTATAAAAACCCACCCACGATCAAAATTCGATT